>OY804518.1:32583116-32687653 GCA_963680855.1 Lepeophtheirus nordmannii | reverse complement strand
TGATGCTCTCCCTGCAAAAATTTCGCACTCACCGACGTCATACAAAATACAAAAAGTCTCCTCTCTTCCTTTTTTCTTCTTGTTTTTTATATTTCTGTTTCTATTTTTTATTTTATTTTTTGCTTCTTTTATATTTGTTCGTGTTTTTATATTGCTAAGATTATGATAGGTATGAATCTATGCGAATATCTGCTCCGATCCTAACCCTTTTTTTTTCTTTAATTTGAGAGAATCATCCTCTAGGAAGTTCTTTTTATCCAGATCCTGTTGGTGGCGGGGGTTTGCCCACAAAACTTGTTTCTGGACTTTCGCTAAATAGATCATCAAATCAATTAATCGGACTCGGGATCATTAATAAAGTTTTTGTATCTTATTTTTTTAACAAAATTTGATCGACGCAGGCTTTCTTTTGCTTTTTTTTTTCCTTTTTCCTCTGCTTTCTAAATACTACGACTAAGCATTATATTACTCTACAATTACTATTAAATATATTACTACTATGAAATGATGTTCACGGAAGTAATTCAAAAAGTAAGAGACGCCGCTCTGGCATACAGAGTACATTCAAGGAAATTTGGAAGTTGATGCTCCCGTATTGGTTGAGTTGGTCGAATGAAAGAGTCCTTTTCTGGGCTTCATTCTTTACTCCATGAAATGATCAGGATTTATCTTGGTTCATGTCTAATCCTCCTTCCGGATCTTTTTTTTTTTTCTTCCTTATTTATTTTTTAACTTTAAGAAACACAATGTTATTATAAAACTTTAAAACACTGCAGTCTTTTCTTTTAGTCCTTTTGAGTTTATTTATTTTTACTTTTTCTTGTAGTAAAAATTCAATGATACCTGCAAATAGAAAAAAAAACGAATAAAATTCAAACACTCAGAAAACGTTTCTTCTCTCTTATCTTGGGATTTTTTCAAGACTAAATATATATATGTATATACATATATAAGTGTGTAAGTGTATTTATATATATATATATATATGTATATATATATATATATATTATTTGCTATATTTTTCCTTATTTTTTTGCAGAAAACTTACACGCGTAGGATAATAATAACAATAACAATAATAATATGTTAGTCGGCGGGAAAGGGCATATGCAACTCTTGCTTCAAAACTGCAGTTTTTTTTATTATTACGTGCGCGTATTCCACCCTTTGCAGAAAAAGGGGGCTGCTAAAACACTCGCGAAAAATTTCTCTCACCCTTTGAGAGGGTGAGTTATGAAAATAACAACAATGAGAAAAAGATACGGAAAAAGTAGAAAGAGGAAAAAAAACTTCATCCCCCTTATGGCAAATGGAGTTTGCCAAATCTGCCTAGGGTTTTCTGCGTAGTCTGTTCTAGAAAAACTTCCATCTACTTTCTGTAAATCAATAGTTAGTGATGTTTTGAAGGATCAAAGAATCCTTTTTATATTCACAATTTTTTTTTGTTTTTTTTTGTTACGTACCTATCACAACTATGCAATTCATTGCAAAAAGGTAAAAGTTACAATCATTATATGATTTTTTTCTTCTGCTTTTCAAGTATCATGATATGATTTTAATGATGATAAATTTTTTTATAAAATATAAATTTAATTATTATCTATTCGAAAATGTGAAATTTTCCCAATATTCTTATTTGCTCCTCTCGTCTATTATGTGAGCATAGAAACAGTAGCCCTTCAAATAGTTCCTTTTACATATATACGACATAGCAAGGATTGCATTCTCGATGAATCTGACAAAACAATATCTATGTGATCATTTCTACACACCTCATACTGACATCAGTGCAAATTTATTTTATATATTTTTATAGAATTGCATTCATCATAAAAAACACATAAAAACTTTTATAGCCAAACTTTCTTTTCACTTTTTCTGCGACTCTGATAAAAGAAGCAAAAGAAGGGGACGAAAGATATAAATAAATATATATATATATATATATATATATGTATATAAAAGAGAAAATTACAAATTGCAAGAAATGCAAATAATAATAATAGTAAATGATTACGTAAGAATTTGACAACGTCATTTTACGGAAATGCCCTTGAAAATTGACTCTAAAGAACCGAATTGTTTCTGTTTCTCTCCATCCCTTACTCTCCCAAGAGAGAACCCTTTTTCTTGTGATGAATGCCCATATTAGAACTGATGTGTCTACCAGATGATATGCAATTAAAGCGCATTCAGTTTTTCCCTACTTGCAAGGAAGAAAAAACCCTCCCAATAGACTCAAATGTGACATTAAAATATTGAGCATTTTTACTTGACCTACTTAGGACTCAATCCAATCTCTCAAACGAGTTTTATAGGGCTTGACAATCCTCGTTTCTTATTCCCATGTACATAGTATGTATATTAATAGAAGAAGCAAGCAAGCAAGCTACCTCTTCAATAGATTCTATGTAACTTGTGTCTTTGATCCTTCAGTTCTCTCCCTATAGCTTTCTAATAGCACCGTTGTTCTATGTAGGTATGAGCATATTACGGACTTTTTACGATTTATACATACGTAGTGTAGAAATTAGCATAGAATCATAGATATATTATTATTTTCTGTATAGAAAAAAGCGAATTACTTCCTTGCATTGGCCAAAAAATAAAAATATATAAAATAAAAGCTAAAAATAATGATTGATCAGTTAAAATTTCTCTTTCTCCCTCCGGTTCATTCTACCTCTTCCCATTTCCACCAGACCGACAACTATCTGTTATTTCATCGTTACTCAATTCTCTCCGAATTCATCCCATGATTCAATATTTTATTATTTTTATTATTATTATTGAATCAAAAATTATATAACCTAACATACCCTGCCAAACCGGCACCAATATATATTCATATTTGAACAAAGTTGTGTTTTTTTTTTGCATTACAATAACTATATATGTATTATACTTTTAGTAATTAAATTGTATGTAGGTATGAAAAAGGGGGAAAAACTCAGCAAATAACAACGACAGCAGCAACAATGGTTAAAATCGTCATCTTAGTCTTAAATATGCAACTTTTTTTTTTGGGGGAGGGGGGGGATAGAAGATAATTTATTTTAAGCTATATATATATACATAGTGAGGAATTTAAAAAAATGCAATATTGAACTAAAACTTTTGGAAAGTTTAATATTTTTTAAAAAAAAAATCTTACCTTAAAATCTAAAAAAAAAATCACAAATATTTAACAATTAAACAAAATCAACACACAGTCGTACTATACATATCATTATTTGAAAACATGTTTTATGACTATTTATTTATTTTTGCAATAGTACTTCTTCCACAGCAAAAACGTTAACTATTGCAAAATAAAAAAAAACTATATAAAAAATAATAAGGAGTTTCTCACATTTTTTTTTTTTTTTGCTTGTACGAAAAGTACGTTGTTGTTTAGTGTATTCGTGTTCTTAATTCATATAGTAAGACGCGCCTGCACACGCACGTCGCCGGCCCTAGACATTGCAAAAAAAAATGTAAGTAGATTGCCAATTTTTTTCTTTTTTTTTATTATTTTATACATACAAAGTACAGACTACTCTACTCATAGTATTATTGCTACATACATAAACACGTAAGTGGTGTGGTTGTAGTGGTTGTTGAGGTAGATACATACATCAGTGTAAGGTAAGATTCAAGTATTAGCAAGGTAAAAAAAGAAGCAGAAACGAAGAAAAAGTGAACGGTTTTTTTTTTTTTTTTGAGTATTAGACAACTGCAAAAAAAACATGTCGCTTCAAATAAGGCGGCCGCATCTGAGTCGCGCCGGGTGTATTTTTTTTTCTTTCTATTTTAAGAAACATACAAGGTGATAGTTTCAACATACATAGTTTGTTGTACATAGAAGTAGTCGTATGACTATGGATTTGATCATTAAAGCATTCCGAGAGATACGTTGAACGTTCGACGCTCAACGACAGCTCCCTTTAAACTCCCAAAAAGACATCATTATGATATTTACATGTATACATATTTGAGGGTTCAAATTGTTTGTATTATTTAACTATTATAATTTACAACGATTGGAAAGGGTTAGTAACAGTCTAATTGCGCGTCTAGACACCGGCGTGTATTCGCTCCATGGCAATATTATATGTACATATATTTATATATAACTACTTATTTATTTGCCAGTTAAAAAAATTGCCAAGGGAGTTACCAGCATACCCTTTTTAGTAAGCTACATATATGTGAGACATCATCAACCCCACTAATTGCCACGTAATCATTACAAAATGCATGAAACTGCAGTGCTCTCTCTATCCAGGAGTTTACTCTCCCCCCCCCCACACCAACAAATCTCCAGATCTTCTCAAGGAGGGTCAATGATCCGCCTTTTTTCCTCTTTTTGTTGTTGTTATTGTTATTTGAGTAAAGGGTTAGAATGGATGATAATAGACAAAGAGCATTGTACTACTCATCCACCAGCTGCTTGCTTGCTTGCTCGCTCCTTGCTTTTCTACATCTCGTATAATTAGATAGCCCATGTCTCTTTTTACATGTTTGTAAATGTAATGAAAATAAGAGTAATTCTAAGGCGATAATAGAATATGTTCTGAGTACAGACACTGACTGCTTCTGCTGCATGGTGCGTGAACCCTCACTTTTCCTTCCTTTCTTCTCCGAGAGGGTCGGGCCTCCTCTAACCTAACGGTTCTCCTTTTCCTTTCCTTCTCCCCCCACCGTCTCACCTATATTTATGCGTCAATGTTGTAGCTGTTGCAATTTAAAGGAAAAAAACAAGGAAGAAGAGAGTGAAGCTAAAAAAAATTGCACTATTATTATTATAAATTTTTTGCAAGCTTGGATTTAACGACTATTAAATGCATATTTATGATTTGCACCTTTCATATGAATGACGCGATTTTTTTTTCTAAAGGTACGTTGCAGTACACACACACTCACTTCTTGCAAAAAAATATGCATTTCTTTTTTTATTAATTACAGATCTCCCTTTTGTACATAGTAAGTATAGTGAACATACATATTTATATGTACATGCATAGTAACTTGCTGCCTCTTCTTCCTTATTTTTTTTTTTTTTTTTTTTTACTACAACATAAAAGAAGGAATGATTTGGCGAATTTTATATTTATATATAAATGTTTCTTTAATGACTTGTTATATTTGTCGAGCAGTGGTGTGAGAGAGTACTTTTGGAAGTAGGATCACGAAAGGGCTTTTTGCTTGCTTGTTGTGAAGACTGCTTTATAATGTATGAATGTACATATGTATACAATAACAACTCTTATGAGTCCTTCGTTTTCCTTGCCTCTCAGACAATAACCGTTGTGTGTTCATTCTTTTTATACTTTATTACGTCTGAAGTCTTTGCATAAAGTGTAAATATAATACCCATGGGATGAAATTGAATGAGTGTAGCAGAGCAGAGGGAAAAAGGCCGAAAATGTAAGGTTGTTGTTCTACACTTAAAGTAAAATGTATTTATGTAAGTAAGTATTTTTTTTTCTTCCTTTTTCATGAATCTGATTATATACATATATTATATATAAATATGACTCAATAAAATATAACATTGCCAAAATAGAAAGTTTTGCTTGCTTCCAAAGAGGGCGCTTGCTGTCCGTCGTGCACGTGAAAAATTATATTTTTGGTGAAATAATAATAAATATAAGTTATAATAATAATATAATATAATATGTACCACAGGGTGGTGGTTGTTTATTGTTTGTGTGTTGTGAGAAGGTTGATCGCTATCAAATATATAATAACAATAATAATATTCTTTAGCAAAAAATAATATGTTTGTTGCTAAAAAAAATACAACAAAAAAAAACAAGAAGAAGACGGGAATTGCGTTTTATCATCATCAAATTTATATATATATATATGTTTGTATCTTCTAAAGTTTATTGACCTTCAGACAAACAGCTCCATTTTTTCTTAAAATAGAAAAAATTCAATGATACTTCTTTTGCTACCTTATTCTATAGAGAGGAAGAAAAAAATGATTATAATGACTGATACACGTGTTTGTTTGCTTGTTTGTTCGTATCCCGAAGAATCCTTCTCAATGGAATGGACCGTTATCTTTTTTTAATAAGATAAATAATTAAAACTAAAAATGAGAGAAGGAATAGTAAATGGGCCATCAAATTCCTTGCAAGCCTATAGAAAGAGTATCTTGTCTACATAGCTACTTAATACAGCAACCAAGAATAAAACTGGAATACAAAGGTTAAATCTATTTTGCTTAATTGTTTTTAGTATCTCTTTCTTTCTCTCGGCGTTTGTGTAAAAAAAAACCAAACAATAATTAGTAAATTAGCTAGTAGTGAGATCGAAATAGCAATGTTGGATGAAGTGGAGGTTATGTGATATTGTAATTCTATAACTGTGTCTTTGTCTGTCCCTCTATGTCTCTCCTATTTCCTTTTCTTTCTTTCATGACCATAACTATAATATTTCTGATAAAAATTCGCCAAAATATGATTTACCTCCCTCATCGTATAGGAGCAACTCTCTATTATTCAAGTATATATATCTTAAGACTTGTTTTTTTCATATATTTATATACATATATCTAAAATACTTTGAGTACTATTACAGGGTGTATAGTGAGTGAATGAGAAAGAGAGAGAGAGAGAGAGATTAGAATGATGGAAACTCTTGCATATTATGTAGTAGACAGACACCACCCAATATTTGTCTGTTTGTCCGTACGTCCTTCTCCTTCTTCACAACTCATTCATCATCATAAAACGGTGGAAGAAAGAAAAAAAAACATTTATAAAATATTTTCTGCAATAAAAATTTCTTTTATGAAGAAAGATTGTAATTAAGCTTTTCTGATGGAATATGTATATCGTACCTAGTATGTAGTATAGCAATCCATACATATTATATCTTTTGGAAAGGAAGACGACGACTGGTTCCACGACTCACAATGCAGATCGACCTTTCTCCAACATTGTGTATACGTATAGTAATTCAGCCATACATTATCATCCATCATATAAATATATGTATATATAAGCGCACAGACTTATTTCAAATTCGCATATCGGCGCTGGCAGTCTGGCATTTTTTAAAGCAATTTTTAATCATCAATCTTTTTTTTTCTTTTCTTCATATTTATTATTATTTTGCTATAATAGTAAGTCTATATGTAGTTATCTACTTATGATTTGCGAATAATATCTCTTTGGACATCATTTCCACAATAGTAGTTCTTTTCAGTTGTATGTTTGTGTGTGGGGGGAGAAAGAATGCCTCCCTGTATGTGAGTAAGCAGGAAGAGAGAGAGGCAGAGGAAGAAAGAAAATGACCGGTCATGTCCATCTGGCTCAACTCATCACACTGTATTACGATTATTCCTCTTTCATTATTATTATTATTATTATTACGAATCCATCATTTTTGTTATTTTGTATCTTAAGCAAAAAAAAAAAAAATTGCAAGCCGACTTTGACAGATCCATAATCATTTTTGTTTTTTTGTTTTTGCAAGCATAACATAAAAAAACTTCATACATACAGTGTGACTCAGGAAATCTTGATTAAATAGTAAAATAATAATAATAATAATTTAAATTGCAATTATCATTTTCTGACTAGTCAAGGAGTAGACATGCATTTTTGTATGCAGAAAATAAAAAAAAATCTTGTAAATCATGCAATGCTACTATGTACATATGTAGCTTCACTTGCTTATTAAGAGGGGAAAAAGTAAAATACAATTCATGGATAACACTGAGAACCTCCTGTTTTCACTATCACTTGGTGAAGTACGGAGCAGCTGCTCGTGCTGCTACTGCTGCTAGAACTGCTTATCCCCTCCTCTTTTTTTATGTACACCTATGAATGATATTAGATATACAATATACAGTAGTATGGTCGGAGCAACAACATAATATGAACTTAGCAACCCTTACACTTAAGAAAAGCATATTTTTTATGAGATGTTTTATTTCGTTTTTATAACAGGATTTTTTCTATGAGTTAAAAATATATTAAAAATATGGAGGAACGAGCAGAGAAGAAAGAAAAGGGAGGAAGAAGAAGAAGAAGGGAAGAAAAGGAAAAGAGAAAAAAGGGAGTAAAAGAAAAGAAGAAGAGAGTGAGAAGAAGAAGAACTCTCTTCTTCGCTTTAAGGTCACCCAGTAACAACGGAAAAAACGAAGGCCGAATACCGGACATTGAACTCCTTAAAGGCGTGCGAAATACACAACCAAATGATAAAAATAAGAATAGGCCGCGTCTGCAAATTTTCTCTCTTTTTAGGCCGAGTGAATTTGCAATGGCTGCTGCAGCGGGACGTCTCCCTGCAAGGGCGCGCAAAAAAAAAAATAAGTGTCTACCGCATTCTTTCCTTCACTTGCAACCCTGTCTCCTTATTTTTAATTCTTTTTATTATATTGATGATTATTCAACATCGCGCGCACCAGGAATTCTTTTTTTTTCTTTTTGCAAAATGCCTCTCCTTAAAAAAGCTCCACGCGCGCGTTCTCTCTCTTTCCCTCTTTTAACTTTCTTTCTCTTTTACGTCCGCCTGTTTATTATCATTAATATACATGTTTCACTTCACTCGAAGAGTAAACTCGAAAGGAAGGAAAAGGAGAAAGAATCACCCTGCTCCTAATTAAGGGACAAAATGATGTCATCATCTTACTACTATATATATATATGTATATTTATATATTATGTAGTAGAAAGAAAAGAAAAGAATAGTTGCCCCCTTTTTCTAATTTCAATTTTTTAACAGCTGCTGGACTCTTCAAATTTTCACGTGCTTTTATTTGAATTTTTATAAATAATTCAAGGTTTTAATATTTGTAGTCATCTTTAAAGTATTTAGTTTTCTTTGTTTCTTTTTCTTATAGGAATGCAAAATATGTAGTGAACCACATTGAGGCTCGCATAGAGTCGGTAAAAGGAAAAAACTGACAAACAGGGAATGTTTTATTATTAAAATGATTTTCTTAAATCGAAGGTTTGACTTTTAATCATTTTGTAATCTGATTCAAGGTGAGTAATATATGTGTATATATTTGAAGAAAAAAATGAATGTGTATGTATGTATAAACATTCAAAATTGCAAAAAAAAAAACTTTTTCTTTGTTGCAAAATAAAAGATAAATATTTTTTTGGCACATGATCATCCTCATCAAAAAAAAAATCTTCTCCTCTCTTCAAATTCGGTCATGTATAACAACACATAGCAGAAATATAATGTGGGCCGCGTCAAAGAAGGGGGAAAATACTTACATTCACCGTCCTCCCCGTCTAGACACAACCTATCAGGGAAAATTCAACTGACTCCTTAGTTGTAGTAGTAGAAATAGTTATCTAACTCTAAATAAAATTTCAAATCCATTCCTTGTCCCTCTTTGCTCCTTGGTGCAAAGTCTGGTAATTCGAAAACGGTGGCCTTAAGGATAAATCACCGGTTTCTTTCCTTTCTAAAATTTGATTCTAAAAACCATATCTCTGTCCGATCGGTTATTTCTTTTAACTCGTCGTGGGCTTCATAGGGATGAAATAGTCCTTGAGTCAAACCCCGGGAATATAAAACGACGGCCTTAACTGACTGTTTTATCCTTTCAATCATTGAACATACATTTAATTTAACCCGAACCCTAAGAATCCAAAAAATCTTCTGAGGGACCAATTTACTAAGTAGAGACTTTTGACAAATGAAAGTCGTTCCAATTAATTTCATCCTCATTTCTTATCCTTATTTGTTCTTAAACTATAACCCTGGGCATACAAAAAAAATTACGTCAATAATTGTTTCTTAGCTTTCTTATCTTCGAATTTGTTCTAATTATATGTATTACAATTTAATTTGGTTTATGATTGCCTTCAAAATAATTTATAACCCGATTGTTACATTTGATTGCTTCTTAACCCAACCATTGGAAGCAATAGGACTTTTGAGTTAGCCCTTTAAATGTACATCTGTTTGACGTAGACTTGATAGAGGCTTATTTAACCCTCCTTCTCCCCCCCCCCTCCTATAAATTTAGTTCGCAGATACTTGGGGTAAATAATAGTCCTTCAAAATAAAAATGAGTCAACCTGTTTTAATGGGCTTTTAATTACCCACATGCAGAATCCGCCTGCCATTTTTTTTTTTTTTTTTAATTATAAAGAAGAGTTTTTTTAAGTTATAATATCAGAAAATACCGGCTGTTTAAAAAAATAATTTACGGGAGAGATGAAGTAGGTAGAAGACATCTTCTAATGGATCATCATGGCTAGAGGTGGCATTCATTCATTTTTATTTATTCTACTTACGCATACACAATATACTTGCTTGGGAGTAAGCTCGCAAAAAAAAAAAAAAAACCACTTTATTTTGAGCCCCCTTTCCCTCCCTCCCCCACCAAAAGACAACCGCCCCCTCCCCATTACCACGAAGCAACCAATGAAAATAAAGGACAGAGAATCTTCTTTCAACCCCCTCATTCATCCCTTTCTTATTTATTTTTTTTTCTCACACAACTCCTCTCGTAGTCGTCATCATCCAATATATGTATGTATGTATGTACATATAACATAGTGCTCTTTTTCCTTCAAAACCTGCCTTTCTCATGTACATACCCACTTGTATGTACGTAACTAGAACCACCGTACGAGCTACTAATACATATCACTCTTAGTCACGAGATTTAAAAACCCTTTGATACCATCAGTAACATCCTCAACCCAACTTCCTTCCTTCTCTTTAAAGTAAATTCAAAACTTAAGTATGCATCTATTTACCCAAAAGTAAAACAAAACAAAAAAATCAATATGAGAGGTCCATTTCCTGATGCAGAGATTCTCTTATAATAAATTAAATATTTTAACAACTCCTTTGCACTTGAAACCAATCGTATTGCAAAAAGGGAAAAAAATAATAATAACTTTTTGCATAATAAAAACAATAATAAGAAGAATAAAAAAGAGTCTACCTAATGTCTACATGTAATTATATTAAACATTTATGAATGTTTCTTGGTCCTGGTACGTACCAGGGATGCTTTCCCGAACGAATTATTGAGTTTTATATTATTCCATGATTGTGAAGTTTTGTCAAATATTATTGTATGTATATAAAGTAACAGACTCAATAAGAAGGAGAGAAAAGAGAAAGATGAAAATAAATAAAAAGTAAAAAAAGGAAGAGAGAACAGCTGCTGTCAAGTTCCCAATTTTTAATTTTGTATTCTTTACATCCATACTTACTTTTGCTTTCGAGTACATGGAATTAAAGAGCTCTTCTCTTTGTTGTCAATCACTACATAAAATGTTAACCATAAATGCACACGCTGCATTCCCGGTTTTCTTTCTTTCTCCTTATTGTGTGTGCACTAATATGAATATGACGTAATCAAACGCATTATTTTGTGTTTCTCAAAAAGTAGTAGTTGCATTATTTCTAGACATCGTTGCAGACAGTTATAGTTTTTTGCATCATTTATAAATATAACTTTCAATGCACAAAAAATAAAAATCACTTAAAAAATATATATAACTTAGTTCCTATATATATATATATATATATATATATATATATATATATATATATATATATATATATATATATATATTAAAATACGCACGCGTAAAAAAAAAATACTACTAAGTTACTAAATGCATTGAATGAACCGTCTGAATTTGTGCTAAAAAAAATAAATGCATAATGAAAGACCATAAATTACAGCTACTAAAATAATAATAATGATTCTAATGAAAGTAAAAATTCCTGTTTTAGCAAGTACAAACTGCAATCCCAACATGAAATGTCAATCCACAAAATATATTCATTTCTAGATAGGTACATAACATAGGTGGTAAACTGGGCAAGGAAGTATCAAGATCGAAAAAGGATTAAACCAACAACATCAGCAATAAAACCCTCAACAAAGGTCAAATATTTACTCTTATGAACAAATGTATAATGATTTGTCAATGGTTAACTATAACTATAAATAATACATTAACCAATTTTACATAAATGATGTACATACATACATAGATATTTAAACATTCCAATACATACAGGGATTTTTTATTTTTTATAAATATACTGATCGTCAAATAAATTTAGGGGGTCTTATAATAAATAATAAAAGATTATTATGTAATACTAATCGGTGAACGACCTTGGCTAGTTCGAATGCTGCTGCTCTTATGTCTGTGTGTGTAAATATGGACCGCAGTAATATTAATAAATAAAATTTTGTGGTGATGTAGAATTTCGTTTTTTTTTGTTTTTTTTTTTGCCTTCTCTTCTCTCTGAGTTCGTGAGTTAGTTCTCCAATATCATGTATTATTTTAATATTTTGTTATTTCTCACTTTTGAAGATAATATGTACTTTAGAAGAGGGCAATGATTTCTTTATGTGAACACATACACAACACAATTTGTTTATAGTTTTCGTATTTATATATCTATACAGTAATATTTGTATATATAAATGATTTTTGCTGAAAGAAATTGTTTATATGATTTTATTTATGTAATATATATGAATGTATCCCAGGTTTTTGTGGGATATTTGAAGAAGACGAAAAATCAAATTTCAACCTTTGAAAACGTAGACATACTATATACATACTATCTTCCAAATTGTTTCATTCAAGTAGTTGCGAAGCATAATGATTCATAATAAGTATTTTATATTTTTTGTAAACAAAAATGAATCAGGGGTTTGCGTTATTTTGTATAATTACCGTACGTTGACCCGGTAAATATCTATGAAGTCTATTGTAACTTCTACTATATAGTCTAAATATCTTTCGAATAATAGAATATGGTTCGTAATGTAATCAATTTTTAAAGATTTGAATCCCCTTTTTGGATTTTTAATAAATATGTACATAGTTTTAATCAGTTAATTACTCAATCTTTGAATGACACGACAGCATTTTAAACGACAGTACATATGTATATGTCCAACTGAGTTACAATCATAGTTATTATTAGTACTTGAGCCAAAGTTCAATGATCATTTTTTTCGGCGCATTTGTACAATATACAAGCAGCCTAAAGCATCCATTTTAAATATGATGTGCAATGTCTAAATCATTGGACTATGAAACACACAAAATACAATAATAATATTATTTCCACGACTGCAATCAAATTAAAAACAGCTGATATATTTTCTTATGTATTTAATTTATTTGCTTTAGAAAATGCAGTTAGGAAATGATTTCTATTAAAGCATATCTCCATAAGAAAGTACAATACATTTAATAACTGAATGCATTAGCCAGGGGTAATAACAATACAGCCTCTGGAAGTGATGATCATTAGAAGATATAACTTTACTTTTTGCTTCGTACAAAATCTCTTCGTGTTTATTTTTAACTTTAATTTTTAGTACTTTATATGTATATCAACAGAGTACATAAACATTTTTACCATGTTAAATCGACAAAATGTCGCCTGAACATCACAAAATTAAATGACTTTTGCTTCATGGGTGTGCCAAATATTAATATCAGCCATTCAGGAGGTATAAACAGATAATACAAGCTCTAATCCGGCCCAAATTTTTTAGTGTCACTATGCACTCCTATCAATAGTCATTACCATTTCTACTATATTTTTTAAATCTTTGGAGATATAATCTAGAAAATTTGTAACCACTCATTTAATAGGATGAGCAATCCAAAAGTCTAGTCAAAAAGCGAAAAATAATATTTTTTCAAATGAAAAAAAAATAATTTTTCATATTTAACTAGTGATTTAAAAGAAATTACTTTTCACTTTTTGTAATGAGCATGCAGTCATTTGATCTTTTTAAAAAAAAGCCCTTTCTTTTTTTTAAATATGTAAATACCTGTGTACATGTATGAAAATTAATTTGTTATTAATTTTTACGGATGTCGGAGTTTGGCAATTTTTTTATATAATATATCTATTGACTGCATTTTCAATCTAAAAAATTAAAAAGAATTTATTTTTTAAATCATTTTTTTTTTAATTTGACTTTTGGATTTCTCACCCTTTAAAATGTCTGAGTACAAATTTTCACGATTTATCTGCAAAGGTTTAAAAATAAATAATAAAATGGTGTCTACTGACATTGGAAGAGCATTGCTACGTTAAGAAATTTTGAGCCGAAGAAGGGCTTGAATCGTGTGTCTATCTCTTTTGATTGGCTAAAGAGTGAATGATTTTTTATTTTTTTATTTTACTAGTGAAGTCCAAAAATTTGACGAAAAACTTCATTATATAATTCCAACAAGTTATTTTCTTGTGCTGTTCATAAATGCGTTCTCTCAAAATACTCTTCATTAAAAAAATACCTTTATAAAAGTAATATTTATCTATACATAAATAAATTACAACCATAAAAACATAACTCATATCTTAAAAAAAAAATGGTGGGAGGTACGTTACATAGGTAAATAAGAAGGGAAAGACACATCAGAATGTTGTAGGCTCTTATGAAGCAAACCAAAAGTAGAGGTCAAAAAACAAACCTATTCTTAAAAAGATGACTTCATCTTCCAAAGGTAATGTACACATATATTATATGTATATGTAGTAGTATGTACAAGCAAATTGAGCACTGGTGTCTCATTAAACTACGACTCAACAGATCTACAATGTGCTGCTTAATGTAAATCGTCATGAGGCATGAGTAGGCTTGGACTTATAGCGTGCTTGACTCGGTGTTTTGGACACGTATGGCTATCCACCTCTGTACTCACGAGTCACATTTATTAAAAATAAATAAAAAATATTATTTTTGAGTTCTCGACTCGAAAGCAATCATAGACAGATCCTTACAACTCAAACTATTTAAGGCTTATTATATTGGAACTAAAAAAATATCAATGTGCCGGGTCTTACAATAATCCTCAAGGGACAAGAATCTATTTTTCTAAGGACATGACTGAATATGAGGCTTTGTAGCATCAGTGAAGAAGTATTGACAACAAAATGATTGTACGTGCATATTTTCCTTTTAAGAAACCTTTCTTTAAAAAATGAGTATGTATGTACATATATTCGGATGGAGTTTATTTTTGAAATTTGAGATATGTATATCAAATTATTCCTTTTTGGTCTAAATATGTTCCATACAAATTTTGAGAAACGTTTAGAGGTAGCTGCCTAATGACCTAAAAAACACTGGTTCATGGCTTTGGATGTTCCAGCTAATATGAACATAGCTCCACCCTAAAGTACATACATACATAAATTAGCATCAATATCTAGTCATCAACTAGTTTAATAATAATAAGAGATATTATTCATTATTCAAACATAATATAATAGTATGTACAAGGTCTTCGTAATATATGTATGTACAAACAGACTGATATTGTTGACATTGAAAAAGTCAAATTTATTTAAGAATTTGACACTCTGAAGCGATCCTAACTTTATGTACACAAACATACACATACGTAACTAACCTACGTATGTACTCACATATATATGTATGTCTCTATTCACATAATGCGTTGTTGTTCTCAATGACTGAGCCAAAAGGTCTCTCTCTCTCTCTGCATCTACATACATATTAACATTTGTTTGATAGCATTACATCAATAAATAAACATCTGTAGTATTTGTTTTAGCTTGGAGATCTAGCATGCAAGGTACTTACTTAGGTACAAAGCTGTTCCCTTGCCTTCTATGTACATATACATACAAATATCCACTCTCATAGTGCTTAAAGTAAATTGAATAATTTTCTGTGTGCTGTGTATGATTTACAACTTGTCCAGTTTTTTTGTTTTTTAAGGGAGGCTTTATTATTTGACTGCATAGTACATATGTGCCACCTATAAAGTTATTGATAAGCATCTTTACCATAATTCCAAATGAACACCCGTTACAAAATAAAAATAATAAAAATAGAAATAAAATGGATATATTTTTTGCCTATTTCTAATTTCAAATAATCGTATAAATATATCTATGGCTATGCCTACCTCTGTACATACTTATGTATAATGAAATAAAGGAAACGTAAATAACTACTTATGTACATACATATACATATATACTTACATATTTGCAAAGTCCTATTGGGTGGGGTAATAAGACTTTTTGAGAAGGGAGAGAAAGAAAAACCAGAACTCCATTCTAAATATATATCTAAATTTAATTATAAGAACTAATTCAATGCTTTAAAATGTTAGTACTAGGATGTGCTTTTTTTGTATTATTTTTATTTGCTTTGATACAGACAAAAAAAAAGGTACCCTCATAATATACATCACGATTTTATAATTAGAAAGAACCTGAGTTCTTTTTTTTTTTCCTCTTCTTTAATTAAACAAATAACCTGTTGTTTGTAAATATCCATATATATATATATGCATATTATAAATTCTTTGAAGTCTTGTCTGTATATATATATACATATATATATTTATTCATTTTTATTTCAATAACAGTGTATTTCCTTCTTTGCCTGTCCCTGTCTGTCGTTTGTTCATTGATTGCTCCTTACAAACATTACTTTTTGTACTTATCAATGTATATATGGTTTAAGTATATCAAAACATGAAACAATTTCAAAAAACGGTCAAAAATAATTGATAGCTTTTTTACTATCAAAACATATTGTCATGTCAGGAAGTGTGAAGGACATTCAGTTAGATATATATCTGTAATATATGTATATGTACACATAAATTTGTATATGTATATTGTTGGATTATTTCAAGTGTTAATATAATCTAAATGCTATTTTTAGAACTTGCTTGTCGTACCAAGACTATTATAGCATTGCTCTAAGTACATATTATATATATACAATATGAAGAATGAAAAGAAAAAATTATGAAGAAAACAAGAGGGAAAATATTAACTTATGCATCAAACAATAAAATGTATATATGTATAACCAAGATAAATGGTTTTTTTCGCTCTCTTTGTAAGCCAAACTACCAGTACTTTTCCTTTTATAATCTCTGTATGATTCTACCTACATAAATAATAATGTGTGAGTACAATTTTTCATGCCTAGAAGAAAAATTTTACAGGTTGAAGGCCTCCAAACTAGAGTCTGTGACTTTTGGGACTATGGACGATTCTACAATTATATGTGTACAATGTGCTTATATATTATTGATACACCTAGTATCTCATATTTGCAGCTACGTGGATGGGTATATTAAAGTTTAGAAATTTACAGATCCACATATTTCGAATATGCAGTTAATCTGCAAATGCAAATGTGAGGTTTTGATACATACATTGCAACCTTGCAATAAAAAACAAAATCAGAGGAAACACATGAGAGATGTGATAATTCCTAGTGACAGGTATTCATTATTGAAAAAGGTTCGAGAACCATGGGCTTGTATGTAAAGAACAATAAACATAATCAACTTTCTGGGATTGCCCCATTCTGATATTTCTTTCTTCATAAGTACGTATAGCGAACAGATCCATCACTACAAGACAGCCATACAACAGATTCGGCATAAATATAACCCTATTTTAATCCCTCTTTCTCATGGGTGGCCTCTGTCAAAAGTACAAATAGTTATTGGATAAAAAATTAGTGTATGTACTAAGATGATCAGGACTTTTCATATTTGTAATATATTTGTTTACAAAAACCTTTAGATACTGATCTACCACATAAGTCTAATTTATAATTATTATTAGAAATTTGTTTTTGAAATGAATTAAAATTCATCAACGATTTAATCCTACTTCTAAGCTTCACCTTGCTTAAGTCACAAATACTAAATTGAGAGTACATGTATGTCTTAGAGTGTGTCCAATGGATAAGTTTGCAAACTATATTGCTAAATTTTAATGATGTCGTACAAAAATAAACATGATATACGTATCGGTTTTGTAACTTTTGAAATTATTAAATTATCTTCCTTTATATACTCTACATATATTATAAAATAACTTTGTTCGTTTGAAATTACATCCTTAATATCGCAATATTTATTATAGCTTAGATCAAAATCAAAAACCAAGCATGTCTATAGAACACTATGCTCAAACACAACCTAGATATTTTTTGTTTCTTACCTAATAATACACACTTGATACTCAAGCTGGACATGATCAGATATATTTTCGATTAAAACCAACATTAATTCCTATTGTCGACTCTGCAAATTTGATTTTGAAAAAGTATAGGGACGAACAGACTCAATAACTGTTTCAAGGAATGTCTCTAAGTCCGACTTGATACTAATTCAATCTCGAACTGAGGTAAAACCGAAAAAATTGGAGCGAGTGAATAACTAATTTTCGTTTATTAGGAAATTAAAAATTCAGGCATTTTGCCTCTCAGATACCTCAATTAGAACTCTTAATGTATGTAATATACCTATTAAAAGATCTCCCTCCTTATAATCTTATAATTTACATCATATGTTTGTTTGGAGAAAAAAATTGTTTTGAAAGAAAAGCAGCATTGTTTTCGATCGTAATTAAGTAATTTATGATAGTATGTATCATATATTTGGAATTACGTATAAACCTTTTAAATTGTTCCATAAAATGCAAAATGTATCTTTCTATTGAGTGATGTATATTTCTAACATTCGTTGCTCCATCTATTTATAAATACGTACACATATATATAATTAACGTAGATATTTATGTCATTATCATCAATTAATAGAGCTAAAACAATTTATTGAGGACCATAAATTCATCATTTGATTCATTTGTTTCCACTCAAATAAAACAAAAATCATTCATCATTATAAGATTTTGGCATTGGCAATCAAAAAAAAAAAAAAAAAAGAACTCAGAGGTTAATTTGATTTTATAATTTTAAAGTACAAGTATCAATAGCAAGGAAAGTGGCCTGATGTTAAAGTATAGTATAGTAAACTTATTACAAAAATGAGATCAAATGTAATTGAATGATTACATATATTATTTTAATGTTGATTTAGAGTTTAAAATACATGCAAATTATAATTTTTTTACTCTTGAGACTCGAGCCTATTATTATTATAGTATGAAATCTTATAATAAATGTCAATACAAAAACAGTATTGCGTGTTTTGTATTGATAATTCAATTTTGTATCACGTCCCATATATGTATTTAATTATATAACAAACATATATGCAAGGTTTTTTGTTATCCAGTAATTATAGGACTTTTGACCAGTAAAATTAGACATTTTTTAACTCTGTCGGTTAAAATGTCCTAATGAGAATATTAGCACAAAATACAAATTGACCATTATTTTCAACTCTTGTATTGTAAATTAAATTTTGACTCCCTTGACTTGTTAGGGCAATCTGGCATAAAAAAATGAAAATTCGAAACTAGCAGTAACTTTTACTAATCTGTATAAAGTATGTACGCTGCCTTTCTGCTAAAATTGAGCTATGCCGCCAATTTTTCCCACAACTTTTTCTAGCAGAAACTCTGACGATTGTAGAACAGTTACTGGAATTTTTATATCGTATTGGATCTTTAAAAATATTGAGAAAAGGAAAGAATAGCTGGTTAAAGTTTCATCCGTTTCCTGGACACTTGATCAATCTACATATACCTATATCAGAAGAAAAATAACAAATCCAGACAATAATATGACTTCATTAAACATTTGATCGAGTTTAAAAATATATGTAATTAAGTTGAAAAAATCAAAGTTTGGTAGCTTTTAGAGATTTTCAACTATTTAATAAAATTTATGACTATTTAAAAGTTCTGTGGACAACGCAAGAACTTATTTATGTAAGCATAAAGACCATTGTTCATTTTTTTAGCAGAAAGATGATCAGAATATATATATATATATATATATATATATGTGTGTAGACATAACTCCAGTAATGATTTTTTTTTCCTTCATAGCGTTAACATGAGCTGAATTGTAATGAGGAATGTAAGTAAGAAAAAAAAATGCGAAGAAATTTAAAAAATATATATAATGCTTTAATCCATCAAAAGATATAATGGTTTTATGCTATGATTATGCGTGTTAAATTGAATAGATAATAATAATAATATATCCAAAGGCCCTAGATAATTTAAAAAAGTGTGAGTTTAATGCAGGCATAATCCTTATACAAGAACACTCTGAACAATTGAATTTAAATATATATATATATATATATATATATGTATATAACTTTGATTATTCATACTTTTTATATGATATAATTATAAATAATGATAAAATGAATAATTCCCCTGGAACCCACTCCAAAGAACAAAAATCAATTAATCATAAAACTTTAAGTCCTAATTACTTTGATGAATATTCTTTTTTGTTAGACTTATAAGTACTTATACAATTAATAAATCCCAAAAATTAAAAGACTAAAAAAAAAAGTGTTAGGCACTACATTAATTTTAAAAGCCCTTGACCTCTCTGCCCTCATAAATTGAGGGGGGGGGGGGGAAGTGAACTGTTGATTACCTTGATGATGAGTAAATTCTCATCATTGGTATTTTTTTTCATAGAGATTGCTATTAAATCTTTATGAAGCAGTGTCAAAGCTTTATCCATCCACATGTCCTTGCGTCTTTTTTTGTTTTGGTATATGTCAGAGAGGAGTCACATATGTATGCATATGAAATATATAGTTCATTCGTAAATACATATGTTTATCTCAAGGTTTTACTATGACAGCACGATCTATATGCCTATATATATATATATATTAGGGTGCCAATACCTACGTAGTGAACATTAATTTTTGTATAGAGGTTTTACCCCCTAAGTTTCTTTATTTCGTCTTGTATATTAATGTACTAATTAAAAAAATAGAAAAATGTTCATATTTAGTAGTCGCTACGCGCCTTCAAAGTTAAGAAAATTGACGATTTTTTTAAAAAAATTCCATCTTCTTTTTTTATTATCATCCAAATACATTGTGATATAATGTTTATTTTTTTATAACTTTTTCTATTAGAATAAAAAATTTTTTAAGTGTATCTATGCTAAGTGACCTTAAAATATATTGTTAGTGACATAAAGGAAGAAGAGAGAAAGGAGAAATAATAATTGTACCACGTATAACACGCATTTTTTTCTTTTGATTTATGCCATTTGATTTAATAAACACAGTATTGATTGCGACAAAACGTTATACAATACCATTAGAACGATATTAATCTTTCATGTAAGACTTGTTTTGTTACTTTATGATTAAAAAATTATCAAAATTTGTCCATTAATTTAAGCTTATTATATATGTAATATACACCTCATTAAATATTTTATATTTATGCTTCTGATGGTTTTATCCTACTTAAGCAGTCTTCTATATTAGTTTGTTCAGAATTATGTATCTTGTCTGAAAGGATTGTTTCGTTTCTTTGTTACAAAATTTATTAAACCTAACATTTTTAATTATGATTAAAAGAGTATTTAGAGTTTTTGGATGTGGGAAGCTTCACATAATGTTGTCCAACTACTTGCAAAAGTAAATGTTTCTGACTTCATCTTTTGTAATGTGTACATGTATAATGTAATTACACATCCTATGCAAATCAATTTCATTTTTAGCTGCATCGTTATTGTTTCCTTTTAAGGAAAAATAAAATGACTTTCACATAGATAGCCGTCATTTTGTGACCACTCTAATATAATTAATTGATGAATTTAAAATTCTATAATAATATCTAGAATTTCAAAAAGTTGTATTGCTATACTTGATTTCAAATGTCCATATTTATTGAACTAAAATAAACATATAATTTTTTATATAAGTTTTCTGCAATTAGACGTCCAAGGATTAGTTAAATTAATTCTTTTTCAATCAGTATTTCATCATCAAAAACTGAAAATCCAACTACAAACATTGAAAACATTAATAATAGAGACGGGTAATCATTCATTTACTTACTTAGATGGAACTACATGATGCAATAATTCAACATCTAGTATTTGATCAGTTACTGATGATGTACAAGTAAACCATGTCTTCAAATATACATCAACAACAAAGAAGTTCAACTGTTGAAGTTCTATTTTTGTAGACTGGAATCAATCTTTGAACAAGCACATCTTAAAGCCGTAAATTAATTGTGCCATCCATCATGTCTTATGACTATACACATATCTTTGTCCCAACTAAACTGGATCTTAAGAATCGAAAAGCTAAACAATTGAACACTCTTTAACTATCTTGAAGATAGTATCAATTAGAAGTTTCAAGAACTTTACAAGCTCTATTTAACAAGACATATTTGTGTCTTTTAGAACATATTTTAAGGAATCATCTTATAGAAAAAATATTGTATGTACATATATACATAGGAAAATCTGGAAATAGAACCACAAATATAGTTTACTAGTTTAAACTTTTTTTCAATTTTTTCCCATATCTAGATTGACGATATGTCATAAAATCCTTGATAAATCTATGTAAATCTGAGTGCGAGAGTGTATTAAAATTAATGATTTCAATTCAATATCTTCTTACCTAAGGAAATATATTTTTTTCTTCACAATTATAGAATAAGTACAAATTACAGAAGAAATTTATTATCAGAAAGTAAGAAAATAAACCTTAAATCTACGGTCAAAATCGATCTTGTAATATTGTATAAATATGTTGTAACTAATGTAAAAATTCATGTTATAAGCGATACATTTTTTCTCCCCTCCTTTACTTCATCTTCTTCTTCTTCATGTATGTCACTAAAAATTTATTTTATAGAAAATTAGTCAAAAAACATTTTAAGGATTATTCGTTCAACCAAAAAAAGTTATCAAATAGTAAACATTATATTTCAATGTACTTGGATGGCAATGAAAGATGCAGATAAAGTTTTTTAAAAAAATTGTCCATTTTATGAGCTTTAAAGTTCTGGAACACCTACTAAATGTTAAAATTTTCGATGAACACATTGATTTATGCAACAATATGAAATAATTTCAGGGTATAAAGTCTTTTAAAAAATTAAAATTTAATGTTCACTACACATGGATTGGCACCCTAATATAAATATTTATATAACATAATACTTAAATTGATACTTACCAAAAAGTGAAACAATTTATTTGATTAAAAAAACAACTTTTAAATATTATATATTTGGATAAATTTGACAAATAGACGCCAGAAAAATTCGTTTGAATACTTGGCTATTATGTTTGTTTGTCTATATGTATATGTTATATGTTTTGACATGATTGAGTCGAAAACTGCATGCTTTAACAAACAAAAATTGAGTACATAGAGAGGGGGCTTCAATAAATTTACATTCTACTTACTTTACAAACTTAATTTTGTATGTCAGATGCATTTTAAATGTGTTGAGATTACTGAGAGCGAAGCTGTATAAAATATCACTGATTAAAATGCATCTATGAAACAAGACTAACTCATTGCTTTATGGTTGGATAAGCAATTTAGTTGATTTAGGATTTTCAAGTATAAACTCCTTTGTGACGTGAGATACTGATGTGAGATAATGGACAAAATCATTTGTAAACTGAGGAGTGCTCCAATTTGAATTTGATTATATACATTTATGAGTCTTAAAAAGCATTTGTGTTGATCATTAATAACCTAGGAGTTCTTCAAGTTCTGGACACATTTAAATTCTTTAAAGTTCATAATCTGTATTATTATTATTTTTTTCTAGAATTTTCAAACTTCTATATACATACACAAAGGTATTTGACATTTTTTTCATTGGATAAATATTTCTTTGTGGTTAAATTATTTATTGTTAATGTTGATAAATACGCGGTCTAATCATGGTTAGTATGTATCTGCTTTTAAGGTATGTACCTATGACTGTAACTTTTTTAATAGGAAGTTTATTTTTATTTCCATTTTAATCCATTGAAGATGTTACAAGTTATTGGAAGGGGCTCTTGATTTGATGACATGTATTTATAAATAGTAACTTCACCTAAATATACGTACATAAAAAACTACTCAATCAGAAAGTGTCTTTTAATCAATCAAAAACACCCCTAGTTTATGCAGACCCTAATCTCATGACTCATAATAGAATAATTTTATAATCAACAACAACAATCAAAAACATGATTGAGTATAATTTTCTTAAGGATTGGAAGTATGACACTGGATTTGGCTTTGAAATTTTTCACGTGGGTATATAATTAAAAACTTTTTACTCAAGGAATGAAGATGAAGAAAATGTCTTCTTTTTTTAAAGGTAATTTTAAGAAAAATATAAACGTTTATTATCATGTTGTAGTATGCTGTTATTGTTGTTCTTTAAAGGTTCGTAGACAGGTAACAAATAGAAAAGATTTTTTAATCTAATTTAATTGCGTGTAGAGTAAGAATAGCGAAAAAAGGGAAGCAAAATATATGTATTCGTTGTAAATATTTGAAGCTAATTGAGGCTTGAAAAAAAAATGAAGAGAGGGGGGGGGGGTTGTTGGTTTAACAGTGATGTCATAACTACACATTGATGGATGGAAAGACTTGTCAGATGAGAAAGGAAGAAGAAGTCTTGTTAGTTTACAACCCTTCTGTAAAAGTTCATTTAGAAAGAATGTCTTTGTTTGTACGCATACTCTTAGGTATACACAAAGATTGAGACTAAAGTTAGGTACGTTACTTAGATACACACATACATGTTATATACCTATATGTAAGCCTGTATCAACTGCCATCATAACATTTTTATGAGACTTAAAAAAGAAGGAAAGAAAAGTTGCATATTCCAAGAAGAGGTAGATAAAATACGGCTTTTTTTTATGAGCAAAGGAATTAAACGGGGAGAAGAAGATGCATTCTCTGGCTTGCAGTTTTTATTCTTGAAATAAAAAATTTATTGGAATACTTTGGAAAAGTTCATTATTACCCCTATTCAAAATAGAAAAGAAAGAGAAAAAAAATACCTGTTTTAAATTTGCTAAAAATGAGTTAAAATAATAATAAATATACTCTTACATACATAGATACAACCATACTCTTAATGAAGAATTTTCATGATGAAACAACGTCGTCAAATGCATTCACCTTTGAGAGGGAATATCTTTTCCGTCATGTGGAGTTCATTGACGGACCAAAAAAGTGCTTCAAGCTTTGATACCCTCCTTTTTTATACCAATATATCTATGTGCATATATACCTAGGAACAAAAAACAACAACGTTGGAGGAACACCTCAAATGCCTGGCTGCAGAATATTTGTAGATTGAAATTTAAATGAGTCTTTGTCCTCCATTTTTTTTTTCCGAATCTCAATTAAATTCAAACTTATATTGGAGGCATTTTTTAAATAGAATGACAACCCTTGCTTCAAATAAGTAACAATAGTTTTACGGATGTCATATGCAAATTTCTACAGGATTAAAAAAAATCATTTAAAGAAATCTTTCATCGTTTCTCCATCATAATTAATATTTCCATACACACCAAAAGATATATGCATCGGTATACATTACTGGGAAACTATGTACATATATAGATACTTTTGTCAGACTAGGGTTGATACACTTCCAGAAAAATGGTGGTTCAAGATTTATTTCCTACAATTTATAAGTATGTAATTACCGGAATCGATAGAGTTTGATTCCGGATTAAACTAAAATACCTCATTTTTTCAGCTTAAAGATTCGCTAAAGCTATTTGATAGAGCATGAAACTGACTTCAATGCTGTAGATAACTTACATAATGAACATTACAGTATGTACATGAAAAACATTGGAATCAATTCTTACTGAAAAGTGACTCAAAGTCTAGAATCCTCTCAGTCCCATATCGGATACAAAAGGATCAAATATCAACCTATACTTAAAGAGACTCAAGGTTGAATTGACTTCTTTGTATGTATGTAGACCACAGGCCTTTGTTAGGGTTAATGCCCCAATTCAACATACAAATGGATCATTTACATACAATCAAGTATTATACATCATCACACATCTGTGTACATCTGATATTCTATGGACATCCATCCATTATAAAATGATTGATTTTATAGCCCATCACATTTTGACCCATGGAATTTCAATTTTTCTTTTGATAACAATAATAATTCATTTTTTCTTGTGTTTCTTTTTAGCCACCCTGGATTAACATTTATTAATAGTAAAACATAAAGTAATTTAAAATTACTATTAAAGTTAACTTGTATACTATTAATAACACAAATATAATTACCATGAATAGAGTCTCTGGATTCAACAGATGTATCTATGTACATATTCAACAAATATATCAATATTGTACATACATACATACATACGATATAATAAATATAACATGTGTATCACTTCTTTTTCTTTATGTAAATCAATTTTACAGAATGGGATGAAAACACAACTGAGCTATTAGTGATGGGAGATGAAGTTCTGTTACATGATACAATGTAAACAGGAGCTCTTAATGAAAAAACTACTATTTAAACAATGTAGAAAAAAGGCCTTAGAATAGAAGAGTTTAGTCAGTTAACAACTGTGAAGAAAGGGTAGCTAATTTTCATTTACATACATAGGTAAATTAAATGTACAACCCAGAAATATACATAAAAATGAGAGAAATTGTAATATAATACATATATTGAATCTAAAAATACATTCTATATTTAATAAAAATGTAGTAGTGCCTTGAAAATGAGCTAATGGCATAAAGCCAACCAAGAAACCTTCAAGGAATTACCTATTAATAAATTGCCCCTTCCAAAGTAAGGAATCCTTACCATTATCATAAGATAGAGAGATTGCGGGAAATGTAGGTTCTGCTCTCGAATTGGTTCTGTTAGATCAAAAGAGACCCGTTTACATCTACGTATGTACATAGTTTTTGTTAGCTGTTGATAATAATTGCTTGTTAATTTTATATATTTGATATACAGAGCTCAAATTAAATCTTACTGAGTCGTGAACAGATACCATTAACAATATCAGTTGGGGTATATTGGCCAACAGGTAACTACCAGTTTTTTCCTTTTTTTTTCCTTCTTTTTGAAGGAAAGGTTGAGAGATGAAATACTATGTGTTATGTTCATGATCGAAATGTTGATGGAAGGGTTCAGCTCACTAATAAGGAGTAGAATCTTTAAGCTCCAAACGGCTCCCCCTTTTACCACTTATACTAGGAGAGTCCACAAATTTTTCTTTGAGGGAGGAAATTATTTAATTATTTTGAAATTTGTTTAAAATTTTTAATGATGATGCCATTCTACAGGTAATTGTTAAATAGGTCTCGTGTACGGACTTGAGTCTGCTTCTACCGTTTACTTAAAAATGTCAACTTATATGCCACTGAAACAATGCTGAATAAAAAAGCCTTTGAATCATCCAATTACTTTATTACATAAACTAGAACTATCAAATATGCCAACACAAAAAATAATTATAATGCCATAATAGAGACATTGAATTAGTTGGATATTTTGATTATAAATTGAAAAATTATGTAGGCTTTTATGTTGAAACTCTCAGATAGAGTGATGCAATATAATTTCTGTAAACTATTGAATTAAAAAGACTCAATAACTTGTGAACACTATCTATAGCCCCTACCAATGGTTATAGGCTGGTTGATTACTAAGACCCGTAGTTCAAAATATATATTCATTTTGCTACAAACCATTTGAACCAGCATTTAGTCGACAATTAACTTTGGAATTTTTACGTCTATCAGTATCACCCTATAACAAAACTTAATTAGTGGAATTTGTACGTATATTTATGCTCAACTCTCTGTAACTCACCTGTAAGAGGTTTAAGAACCACTTTTGGGTTGTGACCTACGAATAGAAAAACACTGATGATGTAGGTAGCCCACTGATCTTAATGCTTAATTTATTAAAATACATACTTAGATGGATTTATTGTAATGTATGAAAAACATTTCCATAACGAAATCATAATCCTTAAATAAATATTAATAATTTGGTAATCTTGTAATTGACATTAAATAAACATATTTTTTAAATTACGTTTATTTAAATAAAAAAATAGCCAATCATAAATAATATTGCTTATCAATATCATAAGTATACTTACTGTGTTCAAAATGACTCAGGTACACAATAAGGACTTTATCAAACGGGTTGGTAAAACAAGTTTAATTTTAATTTATATATATATGTATACTATATGTAGACATATCTATCTAATACGTTGACCCGAAATTTTTATCATAATTTTTAACAACAGTACATACTTCTTTTTGTACCATGCCTCAGAGCCTCACTACTAAATGGATTTGTAGATTTTCTTTCTTCAAATATATGTATAGTCCCAGACAGTTACACAATACATACATATGTAAGTATTTAAAAAGTGATCTGTGCAAAATGTATATTTGAATGGATGAAAACGATATTATTACTTAATTACATATATCATTTTAAAACGTTGGTTTTCCTTCTTTTTTAATCATGATTAAAATTGCCCTATTTTTAAGACAAGGGCTTTTATCAAATGATTGCATCTAATGATTTGGAAACCTTAGTCCCATTCTCTTAATGAGACTTTTTATTTATTTAAAAATTATTAATGTAAAGATGCATGTAAATTGAATTACTATTCGAAGAAAACTGTATGACAAAAAATTATAAAGTTATTGGTTCTTTTTTTTTTATTTATTTGTTTGATAAATATTCACATACGTTGGTACATGTATGTTTTGAAATATTTCAATTCCATTGAGTCACTTAAAATAAATTTGAAATTGTTATATCCCACCTATTTACAAAATTTTATATCTTAAAATGTTACCCAATTTGTAGATCATGTAAAGTGTAAGTTACGTGCGGATATATAGAAGCAACTTGATATGATTACTAATAGAATTATTGCAGTACAATAATTTAAAAAAATTGAACAAATTATATACAAGATATTGAGGTCATGGAATAGAGACATACATAATATACAATGAAAACTATTTGCCTTAATTCAGATTCTACACATAGATTGAATTGAAAAATCTTTCAAAAACGGAAAAAATAATTCATTAAACGTACGTATGGATAGTTTTTTTTAAAGAAAAAAATATTAAAAAATCAAATCAGATGAGTTGTCATCACAGGGGACATCTGTATAAATAATACTGCCCTTAGACAAAAGATTTACAAAATTTCGTACCCCCTTATAATTATAATTTGCTTAAAATTATTCTTTTTTTATGTGTTTATTTTAACAAAACAGATTTATGTTTCAATTTTATCCACCCTTAGAAAAAATTCTGCGAAATCCCTTTTCCCACTCACTCTTGCTACTGATTTAAAGTAATTTGAAGTTGTATTTTACATTCAATCTCATTACATGGAGCACTGATATTTAAATAGGTTGGTATAGACAAAAAATTTTAAAGTAAGTCTTTCAGGTGTTTTTCGTTTTATTTGTTCCTATGAACATTCCTAACCCAACAACATTGCTTTAAGTGCATGAAAAAAACCCTAGACTTTGCTTTACCTCTCTTTTCTTCTACTTATTCTTCTCTTTTTCAAATCTAATGATTATTTATGAATGTATGTAAGTTTAAGGTTAATACTAATGATAAAACCCACAGAGAGATGTGGGAGGTAATTTTGTAGCATTGTTAACTGACAACAACAGAACTTTTACTTACCTTCTTTTTTTTGTTATTCAAGTTAATGAAGAAGACTCTCTCATCATCAAAAATGTCATTATATGGTACATACATATATATATATATATATATATAATATTTGCAATGGTTTTGAGACCAATGAACGAACGAACGAAAAAAATCATTATTAAAATCTACATTTACATGACAGAATACAAGTCAATGAGAAAAACGTTCACATTAATTTCTTTGATGTCTAAGGAAACATCTGGTCTCTTTTGGAATCTTTGTATCTGCACCTGGGTACTCCTGACTTAACCACAAATATTCATGAGAAAAACATAACATAACTACCTCAAGTTATAAACATAGATTTATTAGGTTATTTAATATTCACATATAGTTAAGATAATGATTTTCTATGTATGTACGTTGATAACATGGGTATATATTATACTATTGTTAGTATGTATATGCATACAATTTGCTACAAGTGGCTCAAAGTCAATGCAAGTGCTGCATTATTCATGACTAAAATAAATATATATTTATGAATCAGTCTACAAATATATATACATGAGACATTTGCATCTATGAAAATACTTTGTTTTCTTTTTCATTCTAGAATTGATATAAACGTATTATAAAAATGTTTGGCCTATTACCCTACAAGGTACACTTAAAATGATTGAAATACTCATTTGACAGCTGTTCTTTTTTCTTGAATAAGTTCCTTTCCAAATTACTCACTTAAGGAAAATAACGAAATAGTCCATCTATGTAATACTCTTTTATATGTACATACATATATGTAATTATAAGTATTGAATCAATGTCAATTCCCATTATTCATTTTGGTGTTATACAAAGAAATGAATGTAGACTTTTATTGACGTCATTGTACTCCTATTCCCACGTTTTTAAAGTGTATTGAAAAGGGATGTTATGTATGAATAGATGCACATAAGTAGACACATATCTATAATTGGTATGGAACTCGAATGAGGAAATGAGGAGTGAGATTCAACATTTTTTTTTTCAGCCTCATTTTATCTTGAAGAAGAAGCACGAAAAAAAAAATAGTATGAATGAAACATGTACATGTATATAAGTATAGGCCTTATATTGATTAAGTCATTAATTTATCGAAAAAATAAATAATTTTTGTTTGTTTGTAAAGAAAACTTTTGATATTGTTCCTGTAGTTACATAAAAGACATTTTTTTTTCCAGGGATTCATTAGAGGCACAAATTATTGCATATTAAATCTGATATTAAAATACCTACAATAGAACTTTGTACTGCATGATCTTGAAATACTCAATGTGTGTAATATGATACTTATTATTAAAACTAAGTATTTATGAGTTGTAGCAATTTATTTTTGAATATGATACAAAAAGCTTCTGAATTAAAGGTTAAACAAATTAAGCTTTTTGATCTCACAAATACTACCTATAGCTATTATATTCTTATCATATGGCTACATAATATAATGGCAAATTCATTGATTAAAGCATTTTCATTTTCTACATGTAAAGCCCTTATTATCAGCTTCCAGAGAGGACTAATGATTTTTTTTCTTTCTTTTTTTCATCAATGCGGTTTGAAAATAAGGATCCTTTGAATGGTTTCTTCTCCAATCAATAAGCAACTATTTATATACAAATTAAAATAAATCCAACCTTAGAGTATATACACATTTGATGATTATTTTTTTACATACATAGTTTCATGTAAATGTATCGTGGGCGGAATTCCAACTACAACAAGTCATTTTAAATTTCCTAAGGAGTACGTCTACGTATGTACATGTATTCATAGCATACAAAATATACATCTATTTTTTTAAATAATTAATTCTACATGTAGTCTGCAAAGATTAAAAACAGATAAGTCCAGGGGATATACATATGTATATTCACGTTTGATAGTATCTTTTTGTTTTTTTGTAAAGGTCTGTTTTTAAGAAAGTAAAAAAAAAAATAGGGATTTGATTACCCACGAATGTAATTTATATGCCTTTTTTATAAAAGGAACAGAGGCCTTGATTATTATTATTATTGCATTTCAACCTATTTTATTTTACATACTTGATAAAACATTTTTTTTATTTTTTAATGCTTTTGATAAATTACTATGTCCCAGAGAGAGAGAGAAAGAAAGAGAAACAATATACCTACATATCTTACTTTATAATAAACATAAAAGTGAATTTTGATATTGCAAGACATATACACAACACACAGACAAGAAAAAAAAATACACTGAAGACATATACCTATATATGTATGTTCTAAAATAGTAGAACATTAATTATCCAACAATAGAAAGGTTTCTTTTCTTTTTCATTTAAATTACTAAAAAGTACAAGACTACTCTACCATCATTAATTTTAACTCAAGAAGAAGAAGAAAGAAAAAAAACCCTGAGAGTTGAAAAGATATATTCTTACTATATGTTTATATTTCCAGTGATGTGAATCGTAATGACAAGAATAAATTATTATCTTTACCCTACAATTTATAAATAGACATTATGCCTTGGTCATGTTTCTGGTATTATAGGAGTTTGTTTGTAGGTATACGTACATCAATTGGTATATTGAGACTGGATGGTTGGAGTTATATCCCATCGGAAAGTTATCATTTGACATGTTGTGTACCTATATTGGCACAATGCACAACATATATATATATATATATATATAACTCAAAACTTGGATATAATCAAATATTTTATTCATACTGAGTCCTACGCATCAAGGTATTTAGGAAAAGCCATATAGGTATATGCCTATGTACATAAAGAGATAGTCATATCTATGTACCTTTGCACATGACCTTTTTTATAGAAAATCAAAATATGTACCCATCGGTTGAGTCATGAATGTACGTACATCGTCAAGGTTTGTCTAGTCCTCACTCGAATCACAAATGAGGATTTTATGTTGTGATGTTCAATACCTTATGCTAAGAGCAAGATTATATATATTTTATACATATATATATATGGGGAGTCGAGACTGAGTTAAGACTAAGACAACAAAAAAAACGATTAATTTTTTTCTTCTTTTTGTTACTATTAGAAAAAGAAAACTTTGATATAGCTATTTGATCTTGGTCCATGGATATTAAGGAAATCATACCTAGTGGTAGTAGTGATATGGTGTTTGAGATCGCTCTTGATCTCGCCTCAGTTCCGATCCCTCAAAGTTTGGTCAAGACAATTTCGTTTGGTCACGACCTGATCTCAATTCCTTAATGTCTTTGTACCATGTCTTAGTTTTGAGTGGAGACGTCTTGAACACAATTCTACCTAGGGGAGACAAGGGGGGGGGGGTTACATGGATAGTTCGTCATAATTGTGCAACACAATATTTAAAATCTGCACCAAGAGTGCATCTCAAGAAAGAGTGTTCAAATTGAAACGATTAAATGCCTACAATACAAATGTAATGTCATCCCTTGAACATAGCCCCTATGTCAGTTGAGATCAATGGCTCAGTCTTGTACACAACTTGTCTCTACCTCTTTTATGTTTTGGTTTTGACAACACGATCAAGACAAGAACTAACATACGTACATATACATATATTACTATTTATGGTCTCCATTGATGTGATAGTTGTTTTTGAAGGGACTCTTTTAATATCATAAAGTTACACCTTTCCCTACTTGAATAGGGTTTCTTAATCATATGTACATAAATTTAATTGTGAAACCGTTGTGCCGTTGAAATTAAATATGATCATAATAATAAAAAATAAAAAGAACTAATCTTGAAAATATTGTTATTATATAGTATATCTTTTTACATTGTTGCACAAAGGTAAAAATTCGTTCAAATATTTACGGCAATATGTATGTACATACATACAAACGTACTAGATACAATGGATCTAGGGTGTTTCCAAAGCAAGAAGGGGGGGGGGGGAAGTTTGCAAATGATATTCGCCTTTTATTTTATTCTTTTAAATAATTTGGGCATACTCCTTGAGAGAGAAAAAAATAGAAAAAAAAGAGTTTGCTTCAAACAGACATAACAACATAAATTAAATAAGATCTCTCTACGCATTAGAAGCAAAATATATATATATATATATATGGCATGCCTCTATGATCTAATCTAGGCTCTTTTTTTAGGGAAGTGTATCTTTTAAATATAGTCAAATAATGGATTTCTGCCTTGGATGGGGACGAAAAGAAAGGAATCTTAAAGTTAGTGTTGTGCTTAAGACCTTATTATCCGGGACTGGAACAAGAATAGGATTTTGGGTAGTTGAGACAGAGGGGGTTGAGATCATAACAAGACAAAATTTTGAGAGGTTAGAAACATTGTTTAAAAAAAGTTTTTGTATTTTAAGAAACAAGATTTTATAATAAATGAATTGATAATTTTGATTTTTTTTTCTCGTATTTTGATATCCTCGTTGCTTTGGTGTTGAAAACAAGATCAAAACTTTAAGAGGCAGAGACCAGGGCTAAGACGGTTCTCGAGAACGATATTATTAACATAAGTTTCTTTCTGTAGTTAAAAGCCTTTTTTAATGAAGATCTCAGTCAGTCGTTCTCTCAAATTACTATATTTTAAACATCTTTAAGTCACATAAAAATAGAAAGATGTAGGATTATTTCTAATACTAGGAAACTTGTTTAGGTAAAAAAGAAGACTCTGATAATAACTTTGAATATTTGAATTTCATTACAAATTTTAGAACAATATTAAAGCAATAAATTGAAGGGATCCTACTAAAAATGTTGCTTTGTGATATTTAAACCTGATTGGAACTTTCTTTTTTTTTTACATCACAGAGAGTGAAATCAGAAGAAATTTCTATGCACATTTTCAAAAAATCAAAATTAGATAAGAGTTTAGTGGTATAAATTATGAAATACCAACAACAAATTTCAGTTTTATTAAATTTTTCAGTCTTATTATAAAGCTTAAAATCGTCAAGGAATGACTATGATTGAACTACTTTTTGTGTTTTTCAAAATAGTTTCTTATCCATATCTTCATTTACATTGCTTGACTAATTTTCAAAATATTGATAGTTTCATAGACCCAAGTAGTCAATAAAGACCTCTTTGGTGATTTAGTAATGCTTTTTTTATTAACTTGTGATCTGAATCCATTTTTTTAAAGAAAGGATAAGTGAATGACCGAGTGTATGTAGGTATAAAAGATATGACTTTAACGGATGTGTTCAATTTTTTGTCAATTTTATTGAGAAGCAAAATAAAGAATTTATATATAAATATTTTTTTTTTTTTTTGGTGTCTATTGATTTTTTATGGTCCAATAAAGCAGTAAAATCGCTCTTGTTATTATTATATTACATGAGGGACAAAAATCTCTTTCAAAAATTAGAGTCGGGGGATTTTTGGAAAAAAAAAACCCAACAATCAAGCGTCTTTTTTCACAGAATGAAAGACAAACTAATCATAAGACTAATTTAAGGTATTTAATTTTCCCTCTTCAAAAATATGTCTCTCTATTTTATAAATTTAGATTTTCTTTTGAAGTCAGAAGAAAAAAAAAACACAATTTTAATACACGAACAATAGTTAAATAAAAATAGACATCAAGGTTAGTTGTCGTTGTTTTTATTCAAAGTTTATCTCCGGCATGGTTATGACTACCTATGTAGTATGTATCTAAATATTCTCCTTCATACTTTTATATATTTTTTTGGTAAATTGACTTCATTCCTTTTAGAAAAGGCCGAAAAGAATGCACTAATTAATGGACTCCAACAAGGCAAAAAATAAATTTACGTATAGGTAAACTTATATACATTGTATATGTATAGACTTTGATGGTCGAAATGGAATGATGAAAACCTCTGATTCAATTTGATCCTATCTAGAAGAAAAAGAAATCTTGAATATATTTATTTATTTCTTCTGTTTTTGTTTTTTTTTGCAAAACTAAAATAAGATAAATAAATAACACATCTGATAAAAAAAATTATTTCAAAATATATTTGATAACAAATTAAAATCAATTCCTTACCAGGTACTTATAAAAATTCTTTGGTGGAATGTATAAATATATAGAAAGAGTAAATGAGTAGAAATCACAACTTCATCATAGAAGTATTAGAATTTTATAAACTATTAGAATCACATCAAAGAGAGCTTTAATGACATAGGTATTTTTCTATATATAGCTTTTTTTCTCTTATTATGACTGCTTAAACAAATTTAATCAGTCACAAAGCATTTTTATATACATAGTTTTAAATCTCTTTTGGAGGTTGTTGTAAAGAGAATATTATTATTATTATAATGCCATATATGTATTGTCTACAACTTTTTCTTTAAATAAATATTTGGCTCGTCAAATTATCCCACAAGAAATATTAAATGTTTCATTAGAACAACATTGGGACTAAAGTCATCATTTTTTATTGCTCAATTGTTATAAATTCATAGGGATTTTTCTAAATAGGTACAAGGAGTCTATTAACATAGATAACAAATCATATCTACTAAGTTGTTTCTGAGTAAAAAACATGTATCAATATTCAATCAAAATATTTTCAGTCACTTTTTTTACTCATCATATTCTTTCAAAAAGAGAAAGATCAAAGACCTGGAATGAACTGGTATATAAACAATTACATAACGTTCTTTAACTGTTGAAATATCCCTAGTATTAAATAGTAGGGATGATCAAAAATATCAAAGTGAAAATTAGTATATCGATGAGTCGATTAAATCGACGGATTTTTGACAGATTAAGATAAATCGGTAAAAATGATACTTTATTTACTTAAAGAAAAAAATTCAATTTTCTTAAATAAATAACGAAACCCAACAATTTTTTGTCCAAAAGAAAAATGAAACTAAAAGCTTTTAATTACTTAATCATTGAAAACTCAGATGTGACCTGTAGGGTTGCCATTTATGAAATTTATTTCACCCTTGATTGATATTTTTGATTCTAAGAGTCATTTTGATTGAAGGTAACATGCAACATCATTTTTACCTCTTATTTATTTTATAAATATTTGCATAAAATCCTTTGCTTGGCCACGCAGTCCACTGAATCCACAACTTAAACATTATCAGAAAAAAAATAAAAGGATGTAATTTTTCAAAACCTTGTCAAGTGATGAATCTACTTTGCTCTGGGGATGAAGAAAACTATGCAGAGACTAAATTGGCCAAGTTTTGGCTTTTACTTGGATCTTATAGGTTAATTTGAAAAAAATCGACCAATTAATCGCTTATCAATTTTTTTATCCCCCAATTTTGATCGATATGAGTCCAAAAAATATGTATTTATTGATCTCTAATTTAAATCCCTAGTACCATGCCAAAAATTATCTGAGAGTTGATATGATTCTTATAAACGTTTTTAATAGTAAATATGTTTGTCTTTACTAAAAAAAAAATACCCTAAAAACGAGACCCTCTCATATTATGTCCCTTTTATATACATATATTTATAAACAGTTCTGGGAGAAAAGAAAGAAAATACTAGGATTATTATCGATTTTCTTGGAAAGCAGAATTAGCAAAAGAGTGGATTTAAGATGGATTAGTGAGATAAATAAATGTTTTATATATATTTGTAAAATAACAAGATCATCACTCAGATAAAAATTAACATTCTTTAGAATTCTCTTGTGTGTGTTACACATTTATTTATTTGTTGTATTTGATTGTATCAGTGCAAAAAAGTATAAATATAAAAATGAAATACATATATCAAATATTCATGTAAAGAAGTAATTTAATAATTAATAAGAAAAAAATACATATTATGGTCTGGATATAAACATTATTTTATTGCTTTTTATAATTATAGGTAGAGGTTGATATTTTTTATTTTTTTTAAGAGTGCAAAGACTTTTTTGCACCATTTTGATTGAAGTCAATTCAAAAAAAAAAAAAAAAAAAAACATGTGAAATTTTGTTCTCTAAACCTTCAACTCATTATGAAAAAGCTTAATGGAAGTTGTGGTTAGAAGCATACTTGCCTTTCTAAGAGACCTTTAATATTAATGACATGCCTCTATTTACCAAAATATATATATATATATATATATATGTAAACATATAGAAATAAGTGCCTGGAATAACTTTATAATAACCCAACATTCATTACGAAACACAATTTATATAGTCTCAATTATACCTTTTGTTCACGTATTTATTCCCTTTCAAATGAAATACAAGTGTTTTTTTCGATGAATGTAGTCAAGTCTCACCCCTTTGAATACCTTTTTTAAGCAGCATTTAATTACTGGACTTTTTTTAATATTCTTTTAATTGTTTACAAAACTTCAAAGTAGATAATTGTCATTTTAAGTGCTACATTTTTAACCCAATGAAACATCCAAAAAGCATATAACAGAAGAAAGCGATTTAATATTTTATCCAAAGCTTTATTTTATAATTATAATCATATTATTAATTGGTTGACAAACATAAAAACGAAATCCAGGAGTAATTTTAAAGGATTCTTATGAAGGCCTCAAAAAGGTCTTATAGGAATTGAACAACATTTGTATTGAATAAAAACTTTTTTCAAGACCCCAATTTTTTTTATTTTTGGTTTAGAACAAGACCTAAAAACATCAGACAGAAAAAAAAACGACATTTGTACGCATACCTTTGTACAAAGCTTTCAATAGTGTTCTATATAGCAACTATTCAACTGCTTACTTAAAACGGAATACGTTCATAATAGTTGATTCGGTTATTAATTTTTATCATTATTACTAATAATAACGATACCTAAGGTAATCAAATAAAGAGATTTTTTTTCAAATGGCTTACACAAAACCTAAAAAAGTATTTGTATGATAACATGTCAAAGGATTTCTCCACTAAAAAGAACCTTTTTTTTTACCGTTGTTGAAAAGAAAAACCTTTAGCTCTCAGTATGATGAAGAAAATGTTTTTCATAATGTGATTCAGGTTAGCGATATCTAGTTTGTATTCATAGCATGGCTGGTTTAAAATAGGATCTCTGCCTTAAAGCCAATATAAGATGTGTCTATATATAGATAATGTCCTTAGAGCTATTTGCCATCTATTTCCAATTTTTTTTTTTTTTTTTTTTGATATTTTTTTAAATGGAAACTTTTATATAAAAGAGTATAAAAATTTAATTTGCAGTTATGACCATTCCACTCACAGCACGATAACTAAACGTTCCATGAAATTTTACGTGCACATATTTTAATAATGATAATATGAGAGTCTGTAGATATAGTGTACCTATGGCATGAAACGATTATTAGTTTTTGTATTCTTTGAATGCCGTCTTATAATATCAACCTTCTTATGTATGTACATATAAATAATTGATAAGAAAGAATGGATTCCATGATGAGAGCTAAGAAAATCTATGGAACAAAATATCTATGTACATAGATATTTAAATACATATTCAGCTATTCCACATAAAAAATAAATTCTACAACCTGAAATTTGATGCAATTCATTATTTTTTGAGTAATTGTATATTAATAACACTTGGATTTTTGCCAAGAAGCAAAATAACTTTTTTTCCCTCTCTTTCATGTAATTATAAACATATTCATTTGACAAAAATATGTAAATTTCGAGTAGTACAAAATATTACAAAATAAATATGTATATATAGGTATAAGAATCATATATCAATACTTGCAAAAGATTACAGTATGAAAACACTCAAAACATGACCTCATTTTCGACTCAACTCATTTCTGGGTTAGAGCGAGCACACACACACATAAAAAAAAAGCAGAGAAGAGAGGCCTCACAATTTTGTTTGACTTGACCCAGTTCCTTCTTTATTTGTTCTACATACTTGGGTACTTCTAGAATTCTGTGCTCTAGCAAGGCAACAGCAAAAAAAAATTATGATTTTTTCTTTTCTTTTTGCCTCTTCTCTTCACTATTATGTACATACATGCTCATTTCAGGCGTCTAGACATTAACTATTCCTTTTTTAGGCCTACATACATACATGTGTATATTTATTTTTTCTCTCAATAGAATAAGAAGGAACTCATAGTTACTCTCTATAATCAAATACCTACATTTTAATTAATGTTTTTGCACATTTATCCCTAATAATTATGCCCACTTTTGTGTATACCTAATTTGATGTGATTGTTAAGTGTTCAAGCAAACAAATATTTATGATTTTCCCTTTATTTATAATTTTAGACGGATATGACCTCATTTACAATGAATTCAAGTCCTCGCAAGTGGCATAAAACTTTTTATGCCATTTTTTATTCTCTAAATTATGCCAGTATATGTATGTACATTATACATGCTGGGGATTGATTTGAAACAGTTTTTTATTAGACGGTAATTAGCCAAAGTGGTCGTTTAATACCCATAATTTATTCAACTAAAAAAATCCAATTTTCTGGAATAAAAAACGAAACCAACAATTTTTTTCCAAAAGAAAAATGAAATTAAAAGCTTTTAACTATCTAATCATGGAAAACCCAGATGTGGCCTGTAAGGCTGCCATCGATGAAATTTATTTCACCCCTGACTAAGTACATGCCATGACACTTTTAACTATCGTTTTTGTATAAAAACGGAAAACTTGCATAAAATCCTATGTTTTTTCGCACCAGCCAATTTCTCAAAGTCTTGATAAATGATGGATCTGTTTTTCATGGTGATGCGAAAAATTATTCAGTGATTGTAGTTGCCATATTTGAGGTAGAGAGGGGTAATTTTTATGGGGATCTAATAAGGGAGTTAATAAGAAAAAAATTGTCCAATTAATCGGTTATCGGTTTCATAGTCTCCAAATAATCGTCATCCGTTGTCGTCCATATCGCTAATATCTAGATACGTATTCATAAAACTTTCAAACAAATCACAGGTATCAATAATAATGTTCTTAGACAAATACCCACATTTGAAAGAAATAAGAGATGTGATCGTCCAATAAAATGTATAAATATACAAGGATATGAACCGGAATTCCAATCTATGAAACGTAACATATTTGTTAAATGATGGAGGATTTAAACAACTTTCCATTCATTTTATAGCATGAAACAACTACATAGATTGAGGACTACGTAAGGAAGTTCCGCCGACCTATAATTAAGCTTTGAAAGTTTTACATGTCACATGTAACTTTTCAATGATACTTCGTATGTATATGATATGTCTCAGTGAAGAGTTTATTTATTCATTTATAGAACACAGGGTATGTTTTGTGTGAGTGTACATGTATTTGTCGAAGTATGTACAATGTACAACATACATAAATGGTTGTATGATTTTTTTTTTTTTTTTTTTTTTTTGAAATGGAACCACAGAGGCGTGTTTTGCACAAATTATGTTAACAGTAATGGGATTTGCATGTTGAGGAATACTATTCCTGGTCGTTTTCGTCGTCCCATGTTTCAAGTCGTATATGTACATATATATTAAACATAGTGTATTTTTACTTTGCAAATACATATTATGTGTATTTTTGACTAGGGAATAAACACAAGAACGTTGGATTATTGTTATTGTTATTATGTTTGTAGACTCAATGTATTTATGTATGTATACATATATACAGGCACATAGAATCATCCTCATAAATAATCTTTAATGTGACTCTATCTCTCCCTTTTCTTTTTCTTCAAACCACTATAAATTAAGAATTGCGTCTCAAAATATTTATTATAAAATATATTATTTAATTATGAATTGATTTTTGTTTTCTTCCTCAAAGATCATGAGACGAAACGACTGACTGGCTGAGTACCCACATATTATGTACCCTTGTCTCTAACCCATACTTTTGAGCGACTTTTTGAAGCAATACAACAAGGATGAAATGATGCAAAAGAAGTGACTGAGTGACACTCTGTTCATTCACATCTCTCTCTTTCACTCACTGTCTTATTCAATTAATACAAAAAACCGTTCAAAATTGTAACAACAGGTTTTGAGAAGGTGAAATAATTTGCTTGTAGAAAAAACTGTCCATCATTAATATATATTATACGTATAAGTTCATTTAAAATATACGAATAGTAATTCGTGAGTGGACCCTCATTGAATCAATCATTTTAATTAGTAGAGTTAGTGCTGAGTTTGGTATTTTTTCATGTGCTTTATGCAACTTATGGGTCATATTTTATAGACATACAATGTATGCGATACTTGTTTGGTTCCCAAATACCTATGTACATTATATATTATCAAAAAAAAATTGGATTTGTATCTCTCAATCCACATGAATTCTTTGCTTTCTGAAGACAAAATATTTTAATGACATTTTTTTTCTTTTTTTCAAATCTTATCACATTTATATAAATGACCATTCAAGGAGCATTTCTTATTAATATAATAATATTATTTATACATATTGCCAATAAATTCTGGTCCTCGGTGATAGGTAATCTCTACAGACTGGTTCATTGGGACCTTTTTTAAAGACCAAAACGTTGATGGATCGAAACCAAAAACGACATATAAAATATAATAAATTAAATAACTGCTCTGGAATGGTTCTTGATAACAAGACTAAATAGACTTTTTAGTGTCGATACCAAGACGAATAATGTATGTAATTTGTATGCAGTTAAGTCTATGAAGTTAATTATCAAAAAAACAAAAAATATCTGTAACCTACTTCTCTTGAATGGTTTTATCTCAATCGGTTCTTAGTTTTGTATGCATACATTATTTTAGTCTGTTGATTCATATATATTCCCATACACACCCCTAAGTTCCTACAAATGTATGGCATGTACCATCATAAACCTTTTCATCACTCCATCAATTTTACGCTCAGTTAAACTTTTGCATCATTTCCAATGATCTAATATTTTTTCCTATGTACATACGTAGTATGTAGATAAATTTTACATTATAGTTGTACTTTAAGGGGTGCTATTTTTATTCTAATTTGTATAATGTATATGGTATACACTATGCATCTATCACTAGCAAATAAGGAATAAGTGGATTCCCATCGAGTTCTTTATTGTTTATAACGAATCTCAAAAGATGTTGATGAGAGACAATAATAATAAATTTTTACTCTTAAGTAGAGCTGAAAAAAACCACGAGATAAAGATACAAAGGCGAATTTAGGATCTTTTTTTTTTAAATCATCATAAATGTTGATAAACCATTTCGTGTATGTTTTTTTCCTTTTCTTTTTTTGTCTCAATATACAACCATTACATACCCAATAGTTATTTGTCTACAATTAATAGAATAATTTGATTATTTTTTTACTGGTGAATATTGGATGTGGCATATTCACTCAAGCTGTTAATTTGATGTCTAAGGAGACTCGACTTGCCAAAATGAACTTAAAGCTTGACTTAAATTTGATCCTTTTGACTTAAAAAGACTTGCAATAAAAGGAATTACACGCGTTGTGTTCCAAAGTCTCTTACTCGAGATCAAACTTTTGAGGGAACGAGGACAAAAATAAAATATTATGTTGATTTTGTAAGAAAAAGGTAAATTTAAATCAATTTTCATTGGAACCAATAATATTCGAGGATCAAAATCATGGTTTTGGGGCATGATTATCAAGAGGAGAAACAAGATTAATATCAAGAACTGGATCTCTAGTTGTTAAAATCATGAGATATATGTATTCAATATTTGCACAAGGTAAGTAATTATATAATGGAACTAAAAAATTTCATAAGTTTACTTGTAGTTTAAATCCAATGTTTCTATTCCAATTATAGATAGATTTTTCTTAAATTGATTTTTTTTTACTGCAGCGTTTTTAATGAATGAAAAGATGAGTTATAATTTCATAAATAAGGGGTCTTTATCATTTTTGATGAGGAATTTAAACTGTGGCATGCAATTAATTTTATTGACTTGAGATTTGATTTGGATATGAGGTTGAAATTAGTGACACTGTTCCGCCTCAACAAATGCAATAATTAAATTTCGCATTTTTCTTAATATAACAATTAATGAAGCAAAAAACTTGTTTAAAACAGTTTTAATTTTTTCTTAATTTCATTTTTACTATGACCACTAATGTTTCACTAATGTTGATCAATTTTATAACCTAAAGTGAAGAGAGTCTCAATCAAATTTCATAACAGACTTATTATACATTTAAATTATACATAAAAACAATTTTTATCCAAGTGTTTAGATAAACTTATTTACCACACTTTGAGTCAAGGAATTTTGAGGATTTTAAAAATAAAAAGAAGCTTTTACTAAGTCTATTTTGCTTGTGTTTTTAGAGTTGTTCTCAGGATTTGAAATATAGTTGCACTCAAGTCTCATAAAATTGTCTCAACTTTTGACTCTTGTGGGATTCAAAGTTAGAAGACTCACATCTAGATCTGGACTCGAATCTTGAATTTTACAAACATATTTTTATTTCAAATTATAATTATTATTTTAGCACCATTTATCTTTTAAAATGTTTGAACTTTAACATTATCGATAATTGAATGAAAGCTTTGGAACTGAGACTCAATTCGCGCACTAAAGTCCCTTAAACTACGACTTCGGACTCGAATTGAAAAGATTTGAGACTTGACTCAGACTCCGATATAAATGTCTACATATTTATTATTCTTAAGAATGAACAAAAGTCACAAAAAAGAAATGCCCATGAAAATTGAGCTAAACTCAAGTTATTCCCTTGAAATTCCTTACAAAAATAAGTGCAGATTAGGCCTGTACATATACAGGTAACGCAGGTAATCATACACATTCAATTATTTATTAAAGCATATTATTCGTATTTTTTTTAAATTTATAAGTTCATTGAGTCGGTAATTTCTTTTAGTTGCATCAAATACGACTTGTACAAAAATTCTTGTTGACCTGTGAAATGCAATTTTCGCATTTTATACCCTAGTATTATATATTTTTCATGACACATTTTATTTTATTTTGATATTTCTACCTCATTAATAGTATTCCTTGTCTTCATATATTTATATGTACTTACCTACAAAAGTTATTCATCTTCTAAAACGAGATTATTAATGCAAGCTTTTACTTAAATCAAAAGAATATATGAAGAACCATTTTATTTAGTTGCTTATTAATTGAAAATCATTCTTATACATATATAGTCAGGCACTCTTTTACTATATTGACAAATATTGACAAATGATACCATTAGGGATAAGGATGTGTGCCCCCATCTTTGGAAACTGAACATGTCAGTCTTAACTCTCAAATACGATTCATTCTTTCCTACAAAAAAATATGTAATATAGGTAAGCTGTGTGATTAAAATATACATAGATTCTTACCTTTTTGCAATAGTAATTTGTTTATGTATATATGTATTTGGATGTCAGAATATTTTAGTTGACATTGTCTGTACATACATACATACATAGTAAGAAGACTTTATATTGTATTAGATGTGTATGTATGTACTTATATGTATACATCTAGACAGTACATAAGTATTATGTTCTACTTATTAACATAATCCTTGTCTAGCTACTATGACTTCTTACAGACAAAGAGAACCAATAATATTTTTTTTGCAAATGCTCACATGGAAAATTTATCTTTGTATAAATAAATCCTTATATTTGAGAGAGTATTTATTCATCTTGTATATATGTATGTATGTTTGTACTTCATGGAAAAAATTAATCCATTCTTCCTAGTAGTTCTTTTTTTATGATATATTTCCGGGCTTATACCCTTATATATGTACTCTGAATACTAATGGGCTATTTTGTTTGATTTCATGCATAAAAATGTTTTTGTTTTGTTTTGTTCTTCTTATCAAAATGAAAAAGTCAATCCAAGGATGAAATTCATGCAATCATCTCTCTGACTTGTAGGATCAAAGCTCCATTCATTCGAACAAAAAATAATATGAAAAAATCATATACAAATGTAGAATATATCAGAATGAATTTGTAATTTCACTATATGTTGAGCTTTGTCACTGACGACACAGATTCCATACTGAATCAAAAGAGGCACTAAGTTGAAAATTTATTATTGATATATGTATTTACTAAAAACTGGACAAAAAAGAGAGCTTCATCAAATGAAATAAAACTAAACAACTGTACTATTGAATACAACTTGATGCCAAAAAAAACCCAGTAGTATTAGAATCAAATCAAATAAATAGCTACAAAGAATCCCTATCAAATGGCTAGATTTTACTATGAAGTTTGCTTTGGATCGATTAGACACCAGAAAGGTAGGATTATTGGAGAAAAATATCTGATCCTCGCAAAAGTAATGGTTAATTTATTGAAAACACTATGTATAATGATGTATTCACATATTTTAAAAGCATAATAATAAGGTTTTGAAACATAATAATGAGTGATATATTTTTGATAGACTGTAAAGGTTTTAAAAGTCCTTATATTTGTGAGTCCCATTGTGACATCCTAATTCAGGGCTATGATTTGGTCATTTTCCTTAATTATAAAGAAATAAAGGCTTTTAGTATTATAAACTTTGATGTATATGCCTCTATTAAGATGGCGGACTTTCACAATAATGACGTCACGGGTAAACGCACTCTAAGTAAATTCAAATCTCCATTATTTTATCTTAAAAAATACATGACAACTCCTTTCAATGTTATGAAATACTTCTTCTTTTGATAATATACATACCTATTAGGTAGTATGGCTAAGAGCCGAGATACAAATAGCCTAGGTATATGTATTTACACATAATATGCATACCTATGTATGCATGAGTTGTGACTATCTTAGTGTCTTTTGTAATATGTACTATTTCCTTTTTTTATTAGTCATTGGCATGAATAATAATAATTTGACCTTTATTTTAATAATATAGACATAATTTTACTGCACATTCATTAATGCTTGTTAGCATTGTATGGAACAAATGATTATTTATTATTGGATCATTATTTATGGTGTAAAGATATGGCGATATTTACTTATCTGATCTTTGAAACAGTTGTTTGATATTTCTTTTTCAAAGTAACTTGATATTACATATTTTTTGGATATTTATACATAAATGTTATTTTATCTTGAATAGTACATATTAATCCTTTCAAGTTGATATTATTTTTGCTATTTGAACAAAAACTCCTTCTCAAAAAATAAAATTAAGTATGTACGTACATACTTGGATAGATTCAACACTCACTTCCGAAAAATGAGTCCTTATTTCATTGATATCCCGATTTATATATTAGGTGTAGTAAAATGAAATCCATTATTTTTGCAAGAAATTGAAGGCTTTATTTTGCATAGTTAGAATGATCCGATTTAGGTCAAATATACATCGTTTTGTTTGATAACTTGTTGCCATTTTGAGGGTAATTCCATTATGTCTTTTTCATAGAAACCCTTCTCCCTATTGACGTAAAAACCAGAACAGTCAATTTTCATAAGTTTCTATTGAGTCGAATTTTTCACTCGCAAAATCATTTGTCATAGACAGAAACCGTTAGTAGTCACTTAGTGCCAGGTTCGTACTATAAGGTGGATGCATAAGAACCTCCAAATCAAGCTCCCAGAGCTTCTGGAGAGTCACTATCGATGTGTGTAGCTAGAGGTTGTCCTGATGGAATACAGTTCCTCTCCTATTGGCTAAATCTGGCCGCTTCTGGACGATTTGAAGGTTCTTATGAATCCACCTTATGACACCAAGTGGTTACTACCTGTTTCAGTCTATAGCGAATGATTTTGCTGGTGAAAAATTCGCTTCAATAGAAGCTTGTGAAAATCGACTGCCCCAGTTTTTTTAATTTTTTTTCCAATAAGGAGAAGGGTTTCTCTAGGGAGAAACCCTAGAATTACCTTCAAATTGACAACAAGTTGTTGAACAAAACAATGCATATTTGACTTAAATCGACTCATTCTAATTATGCTAAATAAAGATTCCAACTTCAGGCAAAAATAAGGGATTTATTTTACAACACCTATTATATAGTAGATGTACTCAATTATAACAAATCTGAATATGTAGCATCTGTAAATCATAATATTGTTCTCCTAGTATGTATGTAAAAAATAATTAGAATATGGATGAATGAATGTATACGATACAATATCTTTGATGAGAAAGGAAAGATGTTGATTCATGAATTTCCTTAGCTTCAAAGTAAACTTTTGTGGATGCAGCCTTCAATATTCTTAATTTTGATATACATAGCTTTTAGCTACATATGTTTTTGACTCATTACATAGCTATTGTATATATAATATACTAATAAAATCTATGTGCGAGTATATCTAACTTAAATTCGTTACAGAAAACAAATCACGTCCTAATTTCATTAATGCTAACCTCTTGAGGAATTAATTTCCATCCATCAATTTTCAAAAAAGTTATATGTTTGCATAATTAAAACTTTAATAATGTAAGAAAATATGATGGGTTTTAATTTTTATTGCTATACATATATGTATTTGGTTGACGTATCATAATACAAAATATAATTGAATCCCACATAGAGTGATTGTTTAATTCAAGTGTGTTCATGGAGCCTAAATACTGTCATATTTACATGTGTTTAGTCAATAATAATGTACTGCTGTCTCCTCTAATAACTTCATGATTCTCTAATACATAAATTAATTAATTTCAATTACATAATTTTTGAGCAAAATTATTGCTGTCAAATGTTTATCAAGACTCTTTTAAACAAGTGCACATGTAGATTTTATTATTTTCTTTATCCTTAAGTGTATTTAGCAAAAATCATGATTTTTCTAAGCCATGTAGCAATATTAGTCATTTTATCCACTTTACTAAAACATTTCCTTCGACTCAAATATAGGCTGTTGAATGATATCTTTTTCAATTACTTAACGCTAAAGGTTTGAGGGATTTATTGTATATAGAATGGAATGATGAGATTCAATCAGGGATGGTGGGAATTTTTAAACTTTCAAACACTGATATATCTACAAGGAATGTTGTGGGTTGGACTGTCAAAGTGAGAACACAATAGAACTGCATTTACAGTGAGAATTCGAATCATCAAATATAAATAAAGTTTGGTGACGCTAAAACAATTTAATGTTGTATCTATTTGATTAATTATTCTTTCGAAAGCTTTCAATATGTGGATGGACTCCCAAGATCCGACCTTTACCTATGGTAAATAATTAAGTTTTAAATATCAACGTTGCGTTCATTATATTGCTTATTTAATTTTATGGATCCTCAGTTCAGATACCGATAATAATTTTATAAGCCTATAATTAATCAATACAAATAATATACATACATAAAGGTAATGAATAGCAATGGCCTATGGGTTAACGAAGCAGTTGTGTAACTAGTAATGAGATCCGCATATACTTATATAAATGCTTTAGTCATTTTACTGATGGTTAGTTGTCACTGTCTTGCAGGAGTTCATAATTATATTTATATATGTAGGTACCGAATTCGAACCGCCAATATCTTACATGTAACTCACCCTGACCCACGAATTACAGATCAAAGATCAGTTAGACTCAGTGAACAGCAAATTATAATCCTTACATCCCTTTGATATTATGTATGTATGTACTCTATATGAGTTTAAAAGTAAATTAAGATATCTGTAATCCTATGTCAGAGTGGATATTCAAGCATTTAAAAACCAGTATTTAGAAAGGGCAGGTAAGACAATTATTTAATCTCTTTGTACATATTTTGTAAATACATTAACATATTTAGTATAATATGTACAAAGGGTTTTTTTATCCTTCAAATTTTGAAATTAAAATTTTAACAATGGCATTTCTTTGATTTAAGGTATTAGTGAAACCCATTCTATTGTTTAATCATATGATAGATAATAGTGTACAATAAATTAGGCACATAATAATTGATAATATATGAGTTACTCCATCTCAGGAAATCAAAGATATACTATACACGGCCCATGTAACAGGGAAGACCAGGGAGTTCCCCCCCCCCCCCTATTTTTATAAGAATTTACAAAAAAGTTGAAATTAATTATCATGAGTGTATCACTAAAAAAATTTTAGTGAATCTCCGTGAAGTTATTTTTTAACAACTATAGAAGTCAAGAAGTTACACCAAACTTGGCGCTACACCCAGTTTCCTGTAATGACACATACCAGTTATTCTATGTATATATCTGTATCATTAATTGGTTTTTTTGTTTCTGTTTTAATTCCAATTTTAACTCTCTACTCATAAAGTGAAAACAAGACTCTTAAGATAGCTGCTGATGAGAGATGATCAAATTTCCTTATTTTTTCCCCTGCATTTTCGTTTATGTTACTTAGTTATGTATTACATATTATATCAAAGGTTCAAAGGAGTCAAAGTTCCATAAATATTTGAATAAATGTATGTATACTTATATTTATATCCGAAACATGACCCTTCTCTACCCCATCTCAATTTCATTCGGATTCATTTTCACTCAAAAAGAAGTTTGTTTTAGAGTTATTATATTATATGTATACTATGTGTGTATATGTATATATATATATATATATATATATTCGCCATTAGCCAAGTAGTTTTTATTCATATATCTATAAATGTGTACATAATATTTAGTTGAGAATTAGAGCTTGAGTATATGTATGTTGTATATGTATAAATAATGCTAAACATTTGAGGTTGCAAGGTTCATGGATCCATGAATAAAATATCCGTTTATTCTACTACATATGTGCATATAGTATTATCTGAGCAGTATCTACATATTATTATCCTAGTTTAGATTTCTTAATAGATACTTCACAACAACTACAATAAATATCTAATTGATGTAGATATGTGCATATACATACACATTTCGTCTCTTTACATCTTATAAACAACATACCTATGTTAAGAATGTTTATATTCTATTCTTTATAATTGAAAAAAGAATTATTTTAGAAATATGACATGTAAATGTAGCTCTATTGCCTCTATTATACTGTGTAGGGTGACCCTATTTTTATTTTCGAACAAGAAGTCACTTGGCTTGATCATCAGAAGTAAAAGTAGACATAAACATAGGGAGGAGCAACTGCTTACTATAAAGGACCAACCACAACTGTACTCTAATTCAAGGTGAAGAAAAAATATCTGTTCTGAGTCAACCCCCGTCACACCTCCCGAGCAAACTTGTAATTTCTTTTCTTCTTTTTTTAATTGAATGCATTAAATTTTAATCTTTGTTTTTTTAAGGTCCCATATAAGCCCAAACATTTCCTGAATTTATAAAAAGTGTACCCAGAACTCCCCCCCCCCTCTTCCCTATAGTATACCCACTTATTATATATAAATATTCACAGCTAGATAATATATTAAGAATTTGTCAAGTTCAAGTTTTAAAAAATATATAATATGCATTGATATCTATTTATTTGACTTTCTTTTCGTGAATTAAACTGTCCAAAATTCCTTGGTGATAAGAGCCCTAATTAGAACTTGATTAAAGCATAAACACTTCCTTCTCCACTCTCTTAGACCCTACCTATATAAGAGAGTCTATTTCTGAAGCATAATATTCAATGTAATTGTATCATCATAAGACTTAGGACATCCCTGTATGCTGAATATACTTGATTTATACATAGAAATACATACATATATTATGTATGAATTTCAGTTGCTATGCAGTAAATCTATCCTTTTATGTAACATAATGTGCTTGTATACATTTAAAGCGTTCTCCTTCGAATAGCTTTGAATATTATATACATAGTATTATATGTACATAGAGTCTATGTACTGAATACAAACACAAACCTTGAATAAATGTATGTACTATGTACAGCTGATAGATAACATTACTCCCCCAAGAGTAATGATTTAAATAATTTTTCTATGTATGGATATGTAATATGTTTTGTAATAATCGTATTTATTCTTTTTCTCTCTCTCTCACAAACACACACACACACACAATGAAATCATAGCAAAATATGTATATACATATATTGAAATAATATGTATCTTGTAGTAAATAAATAATCAAATGTTGTTGCTATAATAATCATGTTGTTGAAGACCCAAAATGATTTCTTTTTGTATCATTAAGTTCCTTTCTTGAAGATATTTGATGAGTATTCGAGTACAAAATGTACATAATGTGATAATATATCTATCATGTACGTCTTTTTGAGTGGAACTTGAGTGGTTTTAAGAGTATAAATTTAAATATTAGTATGTAGTAGTATCCTTGTTGACATGGTGTGTCTATGTATTATAACGCAAAAAGTAGGGCCTCCCAAATTATATATATAGCATGTAGCAACTTACTTCCGAAAATAAAGAAAGAGAAATAAAGGAAAGGGCTTAAAATCAATATCGTATATATAGTACTACTATACAACTACACAAGGAGTATCCCACTTTTCCTCTTCTTCCCCCCCCCCTCCTTTTTTTCTCTTTCTTCTCTTCTTTTCTTTTCTTACCTTTTTTTCCCTTCCTTCCTTCCTCCCTTCTCTCTCTTGTTCCTTTTCTTTCTCTTATTCTTTTTTCTTTATTGAGTGTCCTAGATTTGAAAGCCTTTTATAGGCCTAATTTTTTTTTCATGAAGGTCCTTTCATTACAACGGCCTTGAACGATAAAAAAATTATAGAGAAAAGTAAAAATTGCGTTTTCTTTGCGTTTTTTTTTATTTATTAGACTATAAAAACTGAGGAGTCTGTCGACTTTACGATCCATATAATTTGGGTGTACTTCTACTCGATGTTTAATATCTATGTATGCTTTTAGAGTGATATTTATATCTCAATATCTATCTATGTTCATTTGCATAGATTGGTTAATTTAGACTTCACCATTATCATTCCAAATAATTTATTTAATTCAGACGAAGGAACAAGTGTCAACCCTCCCCCCCCCCCCTTTTCATCACTACAACGATGACTCTAACTAATAGCAACAGTTTGAAATTTGTTTTAAAAAAAATCAAGGATTCACTCAAATCATTCTCCTAATGAAAAATCTTTGCAGAAAAGGAACCGAGAAACAAATAACTAAATTTTATGTATGTTACCACTGATCTATCTTTGAAAAATCAAAAGGATTAAACCTTATTGCAGTTCGCCATGGGATTATTTAATGTTTATTTAATAAACTTTTTATGACACTTCATAAAAAAATGAAAAGTGTAGGAATTGATTAAGTTTATTATTTAAGCTGATATTAAACTACGGAAACTCCTGATAATTTATAATAATTCGTGTGCCATTTGTAAAAAAAAAGAACAAAAAACTTGAGAAACACTGCCTTATACTTTTCATTGAAAGCCAAGGAGTATTCTTTTGAATGCTTCTTTACTTCTATTACTTTTTTTCTCAAAAGACTACTTTTTTTTTGTATGTATATAGTCATAAAAATATAAAAAAAAAACCTTACATAAATAGATAAAACATAAATTGAAGCCAATGCTTATTTTTCTTGCAAAATAAATGAAATATATATTTTATAACTTAAAAAAAGTTTTTTGTAAGAGCCATTTGCAGGAAAAAAAACGACTTCCTTTTGGATTGAATTTCCAAATAAATGGAGAAATAAATATTTAGCTAACTAGCTGTTAGGAAGTTCCTTCTGGCTTTTCTTAGCAATTTATCTTTGATATTAGCCCAAAATATGATATTAAATACACTACATAATATCTAAAGATCTGGAAAAAGATGGAAACCTAGTGAGCGTAAAAGCTGCATCTGAAACAATATCATAAAAAATATCGTAATACTTGAAGATTTTAGAGTTGATTCCAGATTTGTAGCAAATTTCAATACAAAACTTCAAAATTGATTTAAATGTAAGTTGAATCAATTTCATGACCATTTTTAATGTGACCTGGGATGATACTTATGTATTTTGATCCAAAAAGGACGACATCTAGATCCTGATCAACATTGCAGTTCATTATTGTCTAAAACAGGGATTACCTAACTACAGCCTACAATAAGAGTTCATCAGATACACTGAAGGTACTTGAGTTCACTTATTATATCATGATACACTGAGATTCTACGTATTTATATTTTTGAGAAATTGAATAAATCTTCCCTTCCATTTTGTACTCTTGATGTATGTACATTAGACCCGTCTGGATATGATAGGATATTAAAGAATATTTTAAAGTCCTTTTTAAATTGTTATAAATTTTTAAGGTCACAAAAATGTATCCTGTAAACATATACATATATGTTGTGTACAAGTCAGGATTTTGGTAGAAGTTGCAACTGGCATTAAATTATTATAGATTTCTTGTGGGTCAAAAAAGACTTGTTAATTAGTAATTGTTGTAAAATAACTCAAAAATTATTCCATTAACATATCAAACATGAGATGGAATTTTAAAATTATTGTATTATTTTCATCTCAAAAACTGTAAACTCTTAATTTCAAACACTTCATTTAATTTTTGCTCGCAATCTCCTTGTACTAGTTGGAATTTGTATACAACAACATAAAATATTACTCTACCATCTCCTTCTCCCTTCCGAAAAAAAAACAAAAAAAAACGATATTGTCTTAAAACTTGATGATGATTATCATCAAACTTTTGACAAGAAATATATAAATATATACACAAATTCAAGCGAAATAATTATCCTACCCGTGCTTGTCATTCTTTCAATCATTCAGCCCATTGCAAAAAAAGTTTGGTGACCCTAGGTGTAAGGAGTTGATAAAACAAAGAACTCTAATAAACCCCAGCTAAGACCATCCAACCATTTCAGTCCTAATATCTACATAGTTATAATATTTTTCGGCAAAATGTCCTTAGGGAAATTGTCCTCTCCACGAATTTTCCACCCACTCAATCCACTTAATGAAGTATGAACATATTTAATATTGTAAGCTTATTAATAAAATACTTCACAAATCAAACTAAATCGTCGGTTCCAATCCTAATATGGTCAAAATTCCCCATTTTTCAGGGATCTTTAAGAGACACTATTAATTATATTATACATCTTAAACTAGATGTAGGATATCTCATAAAGCTTTTTCACATGACATCCTCCTTGTAGAAATCGGCCATCTTGGGAGCATAATTAATCACATTTTCTAAAAATATAAACCCTGGTTTCGTCAAATTTAGTAAAATGGTGAAATACTACCGTGCATTTGGATTTCACAATAAAACCGATTAAAAGAAGGGCTGAAACTTTTAATATCCATCAAAAAAAAATATTTCTCTTTATTGTATCTCAGACTACATATAATAAGTATACAAAATATGTTATTATAAATTCGCATTTTCATAGTTTGGCCAATAAATAGTTACTTTTGTGAGGAAAAGATATTTATTTTCAATTATTCTATTTTTCTAGTCCCTTATTCATCTGGAAGAAAATTAATTGCAAAAATCTATCCATTTCATAAGGATTTTCAGTACTTTTTATTTCAACTTTATTTAAATATCGCTGTTTCTCTTTGGTATCAAGTTGTATTCTATAAAGGGGCTTAGTTTTTTTGTTTTTGTTTTCATTTTTAAAGCAATTTAATTAAGTTTTCATAAGATTTTTTGTGAAATTTTACATCAAAATTCTAAAAAACAAATAAACTGACAGTCGTAGACTATACTTAAAAATTAAAGTAGTTATGGATTAATCAAGATTAATAATAATTAATTCATCTCCATAAGTTGAGAAACGCTTGAAAATGTAAAAAGGTTGCGTGAATATATTAAGGTACTTTACGCCTTTTTATTATTATTATTATTATTATTGAGGTATTCACCTATATATATTTTATTTCAATACGAGATATATTAATAACTCAAGTGATCTTTGTTGCTGTAAAAGTTGTCAAATATTACATAAATATAATCATCAATTACTGGCTTTTCTAATTGTTTTCTCGAGTAGAGGGATCAGAAGTAATACAGATATGTATTTACTATCATAAACTATATCCATTCCAAGGGCATTTTATTTATTGAATTATTTTCATCCCAAACAGAGACGACTGGTTCTAAATATGGAACAAATGCCATCATTATTTTAATTGAAACAATTATTTTAGATATCTTCATTCACTCATTTCATTTCCCCCATTAGTGCAATTCAGCAGCGGCATAGTGGGTCTAAATTTACCACCGGTTTTTTCACAAGCAAGGGGCCCGAAAATAAAGTGAGTGGCTCCACAAATTTATTTCTAATAAGGTTTTTCCTGTTAGACTGCCTTATTAGTACGCCCATGGTAATATTAAATCTAAGATATATACATATTTGCTAAAACTTTTTTATAGAAATGTAATAAATGAACTGAGTTGAACATCTAATTTGCTCTAAAATACATACTTGATTGAATAGAATTAAATGTATTTAGCTCGATGCTGAATTTAGATATTAACTTTTATATTTCTAAGGGATTTTTGTTAGCTATAGGAGTTGTACGTATCATGTATGTATGTACATATAATTTGGATATTTATTGGTAGTCCCTTCACGGATAATATAATTTATGGATAAGATATCTTTTCATTAAATGAACAAAGAAATGTGGGATTTTAGGTCAGAAGCTTTTGTTTCTGCCCCTTAAGAAGAACTTTACAATTCTCTTATCAAAGAAAGGGTAATTTTCTTTAGTGCCATGTTAGACATAAAAGCAAGAATCTACACTGCAATTAAAAATCGCTTACAAGTAATTTGAGGCAAATATTAAATAGTTCAATATATCATTAAAGGTGGGTTTTTCACACTAAGTGCCGATATTCTCTATTGTTTTATATTTAATATATATTCCACTCGTATACCTTAGTAAAAAAATCTCTATAACTAAATCTGACTAAAAATAATGATGGCCCTCAGGCCTTGCTACGTAAATATGTAGATATGTGTAAGAACGCAATTCTCCTCCTTTTTCTAGTTCATTGGCATTTGATGTCTCTCGTCTCTCGCTATATACATAGCAGCTTCTAAAAAAAATTGTCAATTAGAAAAGTTCCAATATTTAATGTACATACTCTTGAAAAATGTAAGGATACTATTTTGCTTAAATTAGATGAAATAATCGGAAGAATTATACGGGTTTATTTTATTATTCTTTAAATGCAGGAAATTAACTAGTGTTCCAGACCTCATCTTTCAAAGTTTTGATTACTACTCTTACGTTTGACATAATTTCAACTATTTCAAATCGATACACAAATAAATCACTTCCAGAGTTACCTTTTATAGTATTACTCACCCCACAAAAATTACACAAATAGATATTTCGAGACTTGAATTACTTTTTTTCCAAGTATTATCAAGTCAAAGTCACTAATATCGAATTCAAAGTCTATTTTCATGCTATTTAACAATTTAGTAAGTCGAGTCGACTATTAACGACTCGAGTGCAAGTCACGAACTGAAATTCAATCTATTAGACGATCATGTTTGTGAATGTAAAATTTTAGTTTATGTGGATTCAGTTATACTAAAGATTGATATTTAGAAAATTCGCCGAAAAATATTTTATAATATCAATTAGACCCCCTAGTCAAACATTTATAGCTTTAGCTAATATTTTTTTGGCTTAATCTTATAATGTATATGTACATATAAATATTTGTATATAGTATGCAGGTTAAAAAACTGCACTCTGCACCTCAATTTGTCCATTTTTATCCAAATGTGAAGTGATACATTGGCAAAATTAATACTAATGAACTTGCAATATATGTATATATGATTAGTTCAAAATAATGAATCCCTTGAGTGAACGAACTGAGCGAATCACTTTATGAACTGACTCGTTCTTTTCTCATTTGATTTAAACCGAACTACCTGACTCACTTCTGAATCTTCGGCGAGTGATGCAACAGACTGCAACCAGAAGACTCAGAAAAGAACGAATCAATTAATGTAGTAGTTAGTTCAATTTCAAGTGAGCCATGACTCAAGACATGATTTATGAGTCCCAAGCGAGTCTTTTGGAACGAATCACATTAATGAGCTGATTCTAGTGATTCAGTTCTGTAAAGAGAACTGTAGTTCCAATCTCTAGCATACATAACATTGGAGACGAACATTAGTCATCACTTATCACATTGGGTAGCTTTGTTAGCAGGTTGATCAGGCGGCCTGATCCTCGATACCTAGCTAAAAATGAAGACTTAATGAAATATTAATATCATGGAAGATATAGTAATAAAATTATTAATTCAACTCAGGACAATTTTTACACATAGCACATATACTTTTCACAAATGATTTTTTGACATGAGTTTTCCAATCTATTTCAGTTATTAAGAACCATTGATACTATACGGGAAAATATATATTGAACATAATTAACTCGTCATTTTTATGCTGAATGAACTCTCCCAAAATGGGCAGAAAAGTTACTGTTTAGTAGTGATTCAGTACACCTAAGACTGAAATATATGTAGAATGTTATATATATTTATATTAGAAAAATTATAACAGCAATATTTGTCAAATTAGTATTTTGTAGCAAATAAAATATTATATTTAGAATCAACATAGGATACACTTATTGAAAGATACTTAATATACATATATTTGTCCAAAACGGTAGTTACAAAAACCATACCATTGATAACAAAATAAATAGCTGAATGAATTTTTGAAATGATAAAATAATTAATAATAAAACGAAGAATTAGCTGCCAAATGGTAATGACTAAAATAAGGAAGCAAAGTTATTTCAATAAGTCCAATTCATCAGGTACATTTAAATAAATGTGGGGAATTAAAAAATTCTAATACTTTTAACTAAGTGTGAAAGAACGACTAAGTAGGAAAGGGAATGGAGATCTTTAGATTCTTTTGTTTAAATGTGAAAATACTTTTCTACGAAGTTATGACAAATTTGAAGTAAACTATTGATCTCATTTAAGTAATTGATGTCCATAAATAAAGTTAACCTGTCCCATAAAATTAAATGATCATTTGCAGATTTTTAGAACTACATATGTAAGTTCAGAGGAGTTACGTTGTACATACTATTAAATACAATTTTACAGCATCCGTAAGAAGTACATAACATTAAACCGATATTTGTCTATGTACTTTAACATTTTTTAAATTAGGTTTTAGAACTTGTTTCACTATAGGTTGCACTAACAGTGTCTCCTGGTTCTGATGAATTACTTCTCTCTGTTTCAAGTTCATTTTCTTCCAACAAAGGAACTCCTAAATAACAACATAAATTAAGAGAATAGAAATAGATAAATAAGGGAAAAGTACCTTCTGTATTAATTATAGAAGACGTGTCAAAAGATGCCAACGATCCAGCAAGTGCCCTACAAGATGGTGTTTGACTAGAATTTGAGGTACTACTTGTTTCTGTGGTCACAGTATTCTCTGATTGTCCACTAACTTGGCTAAATGATTGCCCACCAACAGTTTCCATCGATGCAATTGAACCTCCAGATTTTAAACTGGCAGTTTGACTAGGCTGACGACAAGGCCATACATGAATGGAATGATGAGAAACTGTATCGCTCAAAGTATCGACATGTTCAGTTCTTCTTCTCCGACCACCATTATTACCATTACAAATACCATTCCTTTAAGCAAAAGAAAAAATAAGATAAGTGTTAGTCAAGTGATACCCAAAATTAATTTACCCTTGAGTATTATGTCTTGAGTTCCAAGTGTGTAGAGCTTCTTCATGTCTTACCATAGCCCTAGATCGACGCCCCCCTCCATGACGTCCACTTAAATGACGTACAGTGGGTCTCAAGTGGTACGTTCCGTTAATACTACTATTCCCCGATAAAATTCCAGATGATGATAGAGGGTTATCATATTCTGGAAACTGTGAAGAGGCAGGAATACTATCTCTTAGAGCTTCTTCATAGCTTGGAAGAGTGACTTGTTGAACTCCATCAGCAAAAGCAATAAGAGCCATTCTATCTTGATCCTGCCTACGATTTAAAGGTTCTCGAGGGCGGCACTCTGGAGTAACAGTAACTGTCGTTGACCAGTGGGCTGGCCCTTGTGAAGGAGAAGATGGTCCACCTTTTCTACGACACAAAATAAGTAAACACACCGTAGTTACCAAAGCCACAACAGCGCATCCCACTGTGACTGAAACTAGAAGAGCTACGGCTGGTAATTGTGAATCATCTCCACTCATCCCTGTATTAGCATTCCAACTAGACTCTAGAACAAAAATTAAAAGTTGAAGATAAATTCAAGCTATAAATGACCCATTATAAATTATGAAAGAAAAGATTTGATTTCATAACGTAATAATTAATACAATATACCGTAAAGTTCTGCTCGGACACACTGGGGTAATATATTTGGTACCCAACATCCTGTTGAGGCACATTTCAAGGTTGAGGGACCCTTCATGCGGTAACCAGACTGACATCCATAATCTAAATTAGAATATACAGGATATGCATTTTCTGTAGGACTCAGCATAAATCCATGACTTATAGTGGGAGGTTGAACACAAAACTTAAATGGACCTTCAAAATATTATAAATATTAGAAGGGTAAATGGAATACAAAATGTATTTTATTACCACACGTAGGTTTTCTCCCTATCCACTTCCCAGCATGACACGTTCTTCGAGTAGGAAGACATGGCGTACTCGTGTCTCTATATTGAACCTGGCAACTATACTCTAGAACAGTTCCATGAAGAACCCCATTGGATGTAAGTAACCCACTTATCCTCTCGTAGTCTGCATGTGGAACAGGGGGAGGGGAAGGACACATGGCTTCCTCAAGAGGATCACTAAGAAGATCTGCTGAAGGATCAATACAGATCGGAGGATACTTAGGTGACCACTCCCCACTACTCTCACATCTATATAAGTCTTGTCCATGGAATCTTCTCAGAGCAAGGCCATCTTTGCAAATATATCGAACAAGTGTCCCTCTTTCAAACTTTTCATCTTCTCCTTCTGAAACAGGAAGAGCCAGTGGAGTTTCAGATTGGCCCTGACTTGTGATGATGTAATGACCGTTGTTAATTAGAGGCGGTGGAGGACAGTGCATTTTCCTGGTTTTTTGAGTCTCCAGCACACAAGTGGGAGAGGGCCCACTCCAACTCCCCTTCACACAGGCTCTTTTTTCAGCACTCAGGGGCACAAGCACGAATCCAGGGTGACAGGAGTAGATGGCAACTGAGCCTGCTTTCAAGGGATCCCCATTCATTTCCACGGATCCATTCTTGAGTGTGGGATGAACACTGCACGACTTCTCTTTGCAGAGGGGGAAATAGCCGCCGTGAACACCTTCCCAGGTCCCATCAGAGCGACAATGGATTTTGGACTTGCCCCCATTCGGGATTTCGTAACCCTCTTCACAAATGACACTCGCCTCAGATCCGTAGCGATATTTCACACCCAAGGGAAGTCGCGCATGAGGAAGGATCCCGGGGTCTGGGGGACAAAGCACGGGCTTGCAGCTCGGAGGATCTCCAAACCATTTCTCATAGCGGCACTCCAACTGAGAAGTTCCCACAAGGTGATAGCCCTTGAAACAAGCATAACGCGCGATTGTCAATCCTCCCTTCCAATCAGAGATCCCATAAAGGATCTTCTGAGGCTCAGAGCAAGGCGGAAGGGATCCACGCTCTCCAAACACACGGCACGCACACAATACTAAACTTAACACTCGGATCTCTTCAATCCTCATCATTCATTCTCCCTTCATCTTGAGTTTGACAAGCATTTAGGTCTCTCTTTCGAGACTTGATGTCCTGGAAACATACAGACTCTCACCTACGTCTTGTTTTTTCACTCCTTCTCTCTCTCTCTAAAAGACACACACACAAAGCGCACTCAACTACGCCCGCCCGCCCGTCCCACCACTCTTTCCAAATTCTCTCTCTCTCTCTTTCTCCGCTTTTCATACCCTTTTACTAGCTAGCTATTTCCTTTTTCTAGCTAAACCATCATTTGTTGCTGGCCGGCTCCGACTCATTGCTAATGAATCATTAGGAATGTAAATCATATGCAATTCGGGCGTGTTATAAAAAAAGAAAGAGAAAATCAACTTGGCAACCCTGACAATTTAATGAATGTCGAGGGGGGGAAGCAGCTTGAGCTGTCATGACGTTTTACTGAGCTACAAGCTGCTATTCTCCATTATATATACAACAATAAAAAATAACAGATGAGAGGAAGAAAATTAACTCAAATTAATGTCAGGAAATTATATATTTTTAACTAATAATGATTATACGAGGACTTGAGCCCTTTTTGTTTACATTTTATTTGCTTTATTAACCTTAATGCATGTATTCCTTCATGCGACATCTTTACTATCAGGTAGATGTTCTCCCCTCAGTAATATTGGAAAAATGATAACAGCTTCGGAAAACAAAAAGACATGTTTGAAGAGACAACTCCACTTTTTTATCACACGCCCGAATTGCATATGATTTTCATTCCTATGAATCATTCATTACTTAATCATTATTATATTGATTGTCGTCCATTTTAGCCTCTTTACTGGCTATAAATATGCCCTTTGTTTATTTAGCCCATCTCCAATAAATTATAATGAATATCGTTTTTTATTTTCTATTTCCAATGTTTCAATAGTTCCTATTGGCATTGATTATTACGTCTGTGATATTGTATCTAGGTAAATTAGAGTAGGTATGTATTCAACTTGAAGGAAATAGTGTCACCCATAACTCATGCAGTGTTAATAATACATGCATCCCATTTCTTAGGATGTGTATCAGTTACATCACGACCATGTGTTTAAAGCATATACATAAAATATGTTCATGTATGCATATGAATGTAAAGAGGAAAAAATGACAACGAAAACATGTTGTCGATGATATATGAACAGAAAACTCTAGAGGGAACAAAATAGAAAAAAAAGAAAAGAAATGATTGACGTGGAGTTAATGTAGCTTTACTGGGAGACTCAGTTGGTATGCCTGATGAAATGGACCGTGGGGGGCTAGATACTTGATTTTCTTTCTCTTGTCTTTGTATGTGTTTGCGCCTGTGTGTGTGTGTGTGTTCCTGTGGCTGTGGCTGTGGAGGAGTAAGAAGTGAGTAGTTGGTTCGGCGACAACTACAAATTAGTCCAGTAGTGAGGTGGTGAATCCCGTGATGGAAGATTCCGGGACCTACATGGATGAAAGAGATCCACGTAAACGGAAACGATCCGAGGAGATGCGTGAGCATGGAGGAATCTCAAGCGGGAATTCTCCGAAGTCGCGTTCTTCCAAGCCTCAAGTTTACTCTGATAATTGGGCTCAGAGAGCTGAAGCCTTTATTCATAAAGTGAACGACGCTTCTCCTGCGCCTCCTGGTCCTCCTCCCCCTCCTCCCAACGATCCTCGGGTAAGTGAAGGTCCTTCTCTCTCTCAGAGGTGCATTCCTATCTCATGGGTTCTTGTATTTTTGTAGAGCAATTCTAGTTATGGGTACAAGTACCAGGTTGTGGGTTATCCCTATCCCCATCAAGGATATCCTCCAATGGTAATGTCCATTCATTCCAGTTGAAGACTTGCTCTCCTAACATCTCTTTCTCTTTCCTGTCTCCCTTAGGTCAACTCCAACTCCTACAGCAATTCCCACTATCCGGAGACTCCCCACGAGAAGAAGGAGGAAAGCTTCTCTGTTACAGGTGAGAAATTGATTGGGTACACATCTTTTTTTTTCCATAAATTAACGCTATAATTATTGCGTTAGGTATGTATCGTTTTGAAGACTTTCGTCATAATTTCTTCCTCTCCCTTTTATTACGCTCTCTGTTGTTAAAGTTGTTAATATACTATACATATATTATTATACAATCTATATGTGCCTGTTATTTTACTGGTGAGTTGCTCAACATAGCAACGATACTTTAGTCATTTTCAAAACACAAAAATAATACTAAAACTGATAGTATACAGAGGTTATGTTGAAATTTACGGGGCAGAGATGATCCATTTTAAATCTTATTCGCTTTTGAAGTTAGGTACATACGTCTACAAAATACATCACAGTCACACCCAACGGCTTACATGTAATTGAATCACATTATTATTCCACTTTAGGGGCACGTTAACAATTAATATTTTTTTTTCTTATTTAATTAAACATTTTGTTAGGAAATAACAATAGCAGTTCAAAAGAATCCAAAAGAAAGTCCACCAGGGATGATTCTTCTTCATCGTCCTCCTCTTCTGAGTCTGAAGACGAAAAGGCCAAACGTGAGTTATATTTTTACTTCTATTATTTTAATGCTTGTTACTTACGCTATTGCAAATGTGTGTTCGCCTTTTATCCATTTTAAAAACTAAATAATTCACTCATTTACTTTTGCTATTTATATCTATTACTACTTAACGGGTTTTGTTATTTTAGGAATATCTGCAGAGCAAAGGAGTAAGCTTAAGGTTCAGAAGGAACAATATGAAAAAGCTCAAGAAAAGCTTGAAGCTCAATTGATCAAGTTAAAGGAACAGAGGGAAGCACTTAAAGATGGAGGAGCAAAGCATGAAGATAAAATTATGAAGGACAATGCCCGTCTTCAGGTTTGTGAATATCTTTTCATTTATTCATTATAGATAAGAAATGAAGAAATATTGATGAATATAGAACCATGTTTTCTTGCATTTTTTTATTCGAATGGAGGTATTTTTGATGACTTTGCGTTTTACTTGATTTTTATAGAATGATACTAAATTATACTCATGAGAACGAACTATATCAATTTCCAAATATGATATTTTATTTTAATCCATGATCTATTAAATTATTTTGCAGAAAGAGGTCAAAAATCGACTTACCCATATGAAAGAAGTTTTGGATAAAATCAATGTTGGATTAGATCAGTCCAATGACGTAAGACATACTATCAACAAAAGAACTAATTCTAAACGAAGGGAAGCATCAGTTCGTAGGAGTAAATCCCGTAATAAAAGTTCAAGCAGAGAACGTTCCTCTGAGAAGTTGAAAAAGAAAAAAAAGAAACGTCATCGTGGTAAATCTGTTTCAGATGAATATGATGAGGACGAAGATTCTGAAAGAGAACCAAAAAAGAAACACAAGAAAAAAAAGAAAAAGTATAGGAGCTCATCTAGCTCGGATGATTCCGATTCTGATCATGAACGTAAAAAGGTAGGTCAATTTAAAATATAATCATAGATACATGATTCAGGTTCTTTGCAAAAGTTTCGACAATTTTTGTTTTGTTTTTACCTTTCTTCATTAAACTAGTTTTATTATAGCCCTTGGAATAATACGGAGTATTATAATAGTATTGTTCCTAATCAAAATAATTATTATTTTGTTTTAAGTACATTTAGTATTTTTGCCGATTCATTATGTAGGTAAGTATTTTTAACAAGTACATAGGTTATGCTATGTTTTCATCTGCAGAATACATGTTTAAATACCATTTTAAATGGCTTCGCTAAACTTTTTCATCTCTTTTTTTTTTATTTTAGAGCAAAAAAAAAGTGAAGGACGATATTCCTTTAGATGATTCTATATTTCGTATGGTATCAGATCTTAAATCTTTAAGATCATCTAAAAAAGGTGATGAGACTTTTATGGACTTATTAGGAAAAATGTCTGAAGCTTATATGAAAGCTAAACAAGAAAACAACGAGTTGTCTCATCGCATTAATGCCCTTGAATCTGAAAATCAATTATTAAAGAAACAATTGGAAGAACGCAATTCCAAAGACTCTCAGATTAAGGAACAAAAAGAAGATACTATTTCTAAGGAAGTTGCAAAGAAATGGGATGTTAAAGCCAGTCATGTAATTGAAGTCGTTGAACCTAAGAGAAAAAAGAAAGAACTTGTTGCTGAAATAGAAAAGTTTTCGAAAGATATTAAACGTGATGAAGAAGCGTATCAAGAAGATACTTCTCGAAGTGTGAGGGCTAAGATGAATGAAAAAGAAGAAATTTCGCGTAGTGAGCATAAGAAAAATGGGGATGAAGTGCGTAGAAAGTCCAGAGAACGCTCACTTTCAAAAGAACGTGAAAGACGGTCTAGATCCAAGGATTATTCTTATCATAGACGCCGTGATTATTCACCAGATCGAAGAAATAGATATCGTGATGATAATAGCAGAAGGCGCAATAACAAGAGATCTCGAAGTAGGGATAGAAGATATTCGAGGAGTCGTAGTAAGGAAAGACGCTCTTCTAGTAGGGATTCAAGGTCGAGGAGTAAGGATTACCGAGAAAAGTCAAAACCCAAGGAGTTTAAAAATTATAAAGATAGGAATGATAGAATTAATTTGGATGAATGGGCGGATAAACCAACAACAGATAAAGATCCTTCTTTAATGAGTTTGAAGGAAAAGATGCTGACGAAAGAAAAAGAAACTGAACTACAAAAGAAACAATGGGCTGCTGTATCTGAAGCTAAATCTCTTGAGGATTCAGAACCTTTAAAGGAGGCAGACACTCCTGATCAGGAACCTATGCCACCAAGACCTCAAGTGGCTATTCAATGGGGACAAGGCGTCAAAAAAGGTACTCCAGAGCCTGCACAACAAAGCAAAAAAACACAACCTATGGTGGGAAAGATGCCTTGGCTTCAAAAGGGCACCAAAAAGCCAGGAGAGTCTCGCTTTGGCCCTCCAAGTACGAATTCGAACATTCCTCCTCCTGGAGTATTGTCTACTGTACCAACACCATATGGTCTCCAAGCCCCGGAAGAACACCCTGTACCACCGCCACTTCCACCCCCGAAAAAAAATCCACCTAAGAATCCAACACCACAAGCTATGGATATGAATGCAATGTTGGCGGCTGCTCAAGCTCATATGAGAGCTCGATCAGAAGAGTTTGTTTCTCCTGAAATGGAAATTCCTCTTCCACCATTACCCGCAGCAACTGATAAGGACCCTGATGCCCTGAATGATACAAGACCACCCAAAATACCCACACCTCCACCAGTTCGTGAAAAAACTGAAATGGAGATCATGATTGAGAAGCATTGTCCAGATACAGATGCAAACGATTACACTACAAATAGTTTTGCTGAAGCTCCAAAAATTTCATCATCTAAGTTTGATTTACCACCTGGAGAAGAAGATATGGATCCCAATGAATTGGCTATGTTAGGCATTGATCCTGCAGATCTTGCTGGTTTTGGAAAATAATTTTTATCTTATTTTTGTTTGTGCGTATGAATGTTTGTTTGCATTTTATACTTGTAAGTTGAGTTTCATAGTCTTATGGCATTGTTTTCGCTATGACTTTTTTTTTTGTTCAATATTTACAATTAACTTCATTGTAACATTCTTTAGTTATTTATATATTATATTTAATATATATAATTTGTCAATTCGTCAGCGTATCAATACTGTTTTATCTATCAAAGTGCATTTTTTATTACAGAATTTGATCAAAAGACTTAAAGGGTGTTACCGTCACTTAAATTTTAAAGTACATTAAGTGCATCATTTCGTATTACTAATTCATTTTACAATCAGCTTCGCTTTAAAGTCTGAATTATAAGAAATATTTATGCACCATTTTTATTTCCTATGATCGACTAGTAATTGAAATAAATTATTGAGGAAATCCAGTTAATTAAAACACTGCGATGTCTTTCCAAGTTTCGTAATGCTGTTCAGCTATTTCAAAAAATCAGCTAATTCCCTTTCATAGTTATTCAGCTAGTAGTTGTATTACTTATTATTTGGGTTTAATTAATTAATGCAATTTCTGTTCATAGATGGTTAATTTTAGTTATGAATAATAAAGAATATGATACCAGTCTGGATTGTGGAAGTTGTCACATTCAAGTGGAAGAAGATATAGTATCCACAATAAGGTGTACAGGCTTTCGTTTCTAATCCACCCATTTGTATGAGAGATAGTTCAATACGGTATTCTGTTATCAGATAATACGTACTTTATATTTATTAAACTCTTTTGTAACATTTTCGATTTCTCAGATAATATGAATATAATGGTAAACAAATATGCGATAGAATGAGGTATCGGTTCATTCAGACTTGGGAGGAGAGTAGTCCTGAAATTGACGATAGTTTTCGAAGCGTCTTCTATAAAATGCTCTATTATCGACATAAAATTTGAGGATGACTTGTTTCCTGGTGTTATCCAATCAACTACAAATGTTATGGGGAATTCTTGGGATTCTAATAGTTATAAACCTTACAAAAGAATAATTCTGAGAAATTGAGGGCTTCTCTTGTCCAGGAGAGACATGCCCTGACAGGTAGTTTTTCATTTTAAAAAACGTGATTTATTATTATGCTTAAATTAGGTACAAGGGTTCCAAGCGAAGTTATGTCCTTGAATGATGAACTTCTTTTGGATACTATGGTCATATTTTTATAGACATTGATTTTTTTTTTACCTAAAGAGTAAATTAAAGACGGAAATTTGTCAAATTGGTACTTACACATTGGATGGGACAAGTATGCAGGAATTCATAAAACCGGAAGATATTGAAAAGCTTCCTAACACGAGCTTCTTAACTTTCGTTGGTGGTGGTGGTGGTGGATTCTAATATAAAAACATGTGATTTGAGTTTGCACCTTATGTTACCTTTGAAAAATGTGCTTAAAAATTTCTTGGCATTTATTGGAGAAAAATATAGTTATGACTATGATTGGATCGTTCTTTTGTCCTTCTCGGTGAAACAGCTCCTTATTTACTCAAGGCATTAAAAAAGCACGATTTGTTTCTAAGGTTTGAAACAAGAGTGAAAGGAATCGGTGACCCCTTTAGTCGCTTACAAACTTCAAATCCTCTCTTGTTTACTGATGTAATTCCTCTTTTCTCCAAAATCTACTCAGAGCTAATGGATGGAAAACAATCCTCTTCACAATTCATGTCTTCTAAAGCCATTGATTCTTGAGAAAATGACAATTAAGTTGCTAAAAGGTGAAGCTCCATCCTACTTCAACTTTTTCAAATTCATTGTGAATTACCAATAAAACAATTGAGGTAAGGATGGAGTTGTGTTTGCCACCCTCATCATATATTTCTAGTAAATTAACGGAGAAACCGCTGACTTTGTTTCAACTCCTCCCCAAAAAAAATTTGCTCAGAATAGAATTATCTATGATTATTGTATAATTCTTATTGAGAGATAAATGGATTTCAAAAATATACTAAAAACATAAGTAGATCAAAAAATTTGTATTTATGAAATGAGAATGTGATCCATTGTACTCGTAAAAACCAATTCATTTTGTCAAGACGTTGAAGTATACAATCAACTTATTTTGATGCTACATTTGAATATTTTGGCCTAGTTTACAATCCTCGGCATTATCTTCATAATAAAAATTTCAAATATTACAATACACTCGATGAGCTTTTTCGTTAAACGAGCAAAGATTTCCTTTAGTGGAAGAGGCCTCATCCGAGGTCTTTACCTCTTCTAATTTAACCAATGAAGATATTTTTAATACTCATTATAAATTGACTTGTAAAATCAAGAATGGTCAAATTCTACAATCTCAATTTAAAGAATATTTGATTGATAAAACTAAACAATCATTCAGTGAACTAGCTTGTCCACCCATTTGTTTCCCAAATATAGAAATCGTTTCTGACATATACTGTATAGATCCTACCCCATTATTCAATGCGACTATACATAAGTTCTTCTTTCAAGTTCGCCAAAAGCTATAATAGATCTAGGATAGGAATGACCATATGTTTACAATCATTTCAATGCCTTGAGAGCTCCATAAAGCTATATTTCGTACCTTCTATCTCTAAAGTGAATAAAGGAAAAAAGTTATAGAGTTCCAGTATGAGCAAACGCATTCGTTTCATCTTCTCCTATGAAGGTTGAAGGTATATCACTTCATTTAATCGAGATTCAGAATGATTGTGAAGTGTTTTCTTAGCAATAAGTACCCGGTATCTCACCTCTACATATCTCATATTGTTCGGAAATTCTTAAATGAGCAACCCTAAGGTTAAATTATTAGAAAGCCATTTCTTCTACATTATTATTATAAGTATTAAGCGTATTCTTTTGTTCGGAATAAGCTCTTCTCTAAGACGGTTGCTAAATCATCCTATTCGATCCCCTTGAACCCTATTTTGCAATATAAAAAATGACTAGCTGTTAGACATAAGTTGACACCAAAAAATGTATTTATCATAGTATAAGTGAAGGGACGAAAGAAAGAAGAAAAAATACAATTTATTCAGCCTTCTTTGAACTGCCCTTCTTGGCTCCTTTGCGGGACGCGATGGGCTTCTGGGAGCGAATGATAGCTGATGCTCTTCTCATGGCGAGTTTAGCAAGATCCCGTCTGTATCGGTTGACGAAGCAAACCTTCTTCACTTTATGAAGAGACCTCCTAGGTCCAGCAACCATGGTCGTGGAGGAAATGCTCTTTCCTGGCCGGTTCTTGGATGAAGCCTTCTTCATAGAAAAAACAAAACCATTGGTTTTGGCGGGAGTGACACCAAGAGCCTTGGAATTGGCAAGACCGGAGTAGCGCTTCGAGTGCTTATTTGCCAGGTTAAGGGGCTCCGTAGAAAAGGGCTTAGGACAATTGCGCTTCTTGAGGAGGAAGGCGGAGTTGCCTCGAATTACGGACCAAACAACGTCGTTGGACATGCTAATGCAATGGAACAGAAGGTTAGTATCTCAATAAATAGTTCAATTCAAAAATAATCCTTACATATAAATAACAGAGAACCGTCCGCGTGGGCAAAGGAAGTTGGAAAGGAAGGGAACGGAGGATTGACTAGGTCAACTGACGACTAGGGCATCCCGCACACAAGACACTCTTTTAACAAAAACTCGCAACTTATTTGTACATGCCATAAAAAGTAATATCAAATCAGTAGCATCAGGAGCTCACATTATTCAGACATTTTTTTTTCATTTTATCTCGAATAGAGACATGATTCATAAAATAAGAGACCTTTTCTGATTAGATATACTTAGAATTGGCTCCAGGCTGGCTCCCTATACTGAGAGACTGAGTGTATTTCCTTTAAAAAAAAGAAGTTTTCTAAATGGATTTAATTCATTAATTATATTAACAACTATAAAACATGAATATGTAATTATTTCAATCAAAATTCGACTTTTGGTTATACCACAAAGAAGTCATGGATTCCATGGTTGAGGTTTTGTAAGGTGAAAGGAGTAGATGTCAAGGTCCTCTAATACTGTTGTTGTTGTTATGAAAAGTGAGACAAGAAAAGTAAGAGTACAACGAGATGTTATGAAACTTGTTCGATCTCTATGAAATTCCTCCCTTTTATTCCTTCCTCACTTATCTTCACGACGAGCTTTTTGGGATAAACAAAAACACTGTGTATTCTCCCTTCAGCTGATTTTGATCATTTGACTCTTTTGATTTAAAGCAGCTGACCCTACGTATTAGGAACTCAACAAGGGTATTATTATTATTTATGATTTTGATGTATGAAAAATATATTAAATCAAGGATTGCGCGCCCTTTTTTCGAATTTTGAATATATTAGGAGTAGTAACGATTGGTTTATGATTGGTAAAATTTATAAGTATATAGTATATCTAAATAATAAATTCTGCCAAATATTAACAAGTTGGCAACATGGAAAATACAGAAGAGTAGCTACCAGTTGTTTTTCCAAATTTTTCCTTTCCCTTTTGTGAGTCGAGGTTGCGAGTGGCCAAAAAAGCTCGACGTGCTTAGATATGCATTATATGTATATAAATTAATAATTGATTGTAGAGTACGTTCAAGTTGTGTGTCAGCTGTTGATTCCGGCATCAAATTATTAACTTATTAAGTCGATTGTGTCATTGGATGTGTCAGGACTAAAAATGACTTTTTACCATTTTGGAAATTGTTTGGCATTGGCCTATGTGCCCTATCACTTGACTTATAAATACTCTGGACTGTAAGTTGCTCCACCACTTCATTTAGACTAAGTGAAAACTCATTTGTTGATTCCTTAGATCCGAGTATGGAGCCCTTCGTAAATGCATTCAAGCGGGTCTTCTCTATGCATTAACTCAACTCTGCAAAATGTTATTTTTAGCAACTTTTTTCCCTACTTCGGATTTGGATGACGACGAGAGCTACTTGGAGGAGGATCTCCATAAAGAGGAAAAGTTTGACTTCTTCACGGTACGAGTATTTGTATTCATTCGACTTCTTCTTCCTTGTTTTGCCCCGCTTCATGTAATCTATTTCATTCATAGGAGTTCCTTCGTTTGACAGTGGATCTTGTCGACCTGGGTGGAATTTACTTAGCTTTGCATAGGATTGCAGGAAAAGGACAAGTCAAAATTCTAATTGCGGGTGTGGGTTGGGCTTTTGCTGAATTGTTCTTAACACGAGTTATTTTCTTATGGGTCGGAGCACGAGGGATCGAGTTCGACTGGAAATATATTCTTAAAAGCTTTGATGCCAACATAAGTCTTGTTAGTCTAATTTTACAAATTGGAAGTTTTTAAGTTTACTTATTTAATCTATTTCAACTTGTAGGTTCACTTCATTACACTTTCATGTCTTATTTGGCTCTGGATGAGACGTGATATTCCTAAATCTATTATTCCTGTCATCGTTGGCCTTCTCGTAATAAGCTCTTACAAAACCCTTATCCTAGATACATTTGTTCATTCATTTGGTTTGGGCGTATGGACTGCATTGGCATATAAAGCCATTGTAACACTTTGTTTAGGCCTTATTACTCTTCAACTCTACGTTGGAATAACTGCTAATGACTTGTATTGAGCTTACTCATTTTTAATTTATTGTTTTGTTTTGTTTAAAATTCATATGTCTTCTGTTATTGAAATCATTATTTCATTATGTATCGTCAGGTTTAAGTTAAAAAACTTGAAAGTTTTTATGAGGTGGAGTATAGAGATGCGTTCTCATTTTGACGTCTTTAAAACAAAATTGCTAGGGTGATATAGCTACTTTGAATATATCTTAACGAATCTCTCGAAGTAATATGGATTTTAAAATTTAAAATTTTTTTTATCACATGAAGAGGCTGTCACAATTTTATAGTAATTGATGCCTATATATGAGATTTATCACTCATAATTTATATTTTTCTCAGAGATAATTTTTCCTTCTAGATGATTAAAGATAGTTGTTAGAAATGTTAAATTGTTTGAAATCCATGCATTCATCAATTTATTATGAAGCATGAATGCCAATCGGCGACCTGTAGATGGTTGGAGTTATTACTAATTACTCCAGATAGGGTGTTATAGATTCAAATGTTCTTGTAAGGCTCGGCAGATACATTATCTCTAGGCATTGTCAATTTTTTTCTGACAACAGAATTCCACAGATTTTTGTATCAATGGTAGTTGGACCGTGTAACCTTAATTACATAACTAATTATAGTAGCAAGTGTTTTTCTATTACGTACGTTATTATATAAGTAATAATAAAACATGACTCATTTGTGAGTTCCATATAATATATATCAAGAGACATCCAGCTCAAGGGTTTCAATTCGTGCCAATGAATTTCATCGAATTTCTTTTCGACGAGTCTCATTTTTAGAAAAACTCACTTCAGCGACTTTTTCAAATAATAAGAATTGTAGGATAACATCAACGACTTTGTTTTTAGGTATGATCGAACCTTTCATAAACGACATTTTCCTATTTTTGGATGATCAAATTCTTCATTGTTGATGATGGATTAGCTATCTCTCTTATTAAAAGGGTTCAAATCCTGCATTGTCAGTATCGTGTACGTCTATCAAGATCGCAATCTAAAATTCAGGGATATTTACTTATTCTTACGTGTTCAGAAGAAACTCCCCTATATGTAAATTCCATTGCCAATTTATGAATAAAGAATTTACTTTGTATCCTGATACGAATAATGTATACCCATGCGAATAAAACAAGATCAGTGATCATTGTCTCTAAAATCCTATAAGAAACAGAGAAGATGAGAAATAGTTAGAAAGATTTAATTATATCATATTGCATTTAAAATGTTCATCCCTTGATATATTTCAAAAAAATATAAGACAAATATTTCAAAAATTTTAAAATCTTGAGGTAATAATAATATCATATACTAAGAAATAATCATATAATTTAATTCCTCACCTTTGATGCTTAATATAGTATAACTTATGACCTTCCATCCATTTCAAACTCATCGTAGCAAAAAAGGATTATGGGAACTTCCTAGGGGCAAACTTTCTTATGGAAGGAAATGTTTTGAAATGGAGAACTTTAACTGAAATATCTATTAAAATGTAAATAAATTATTTTAAAGTAGATATTAATATAATTACCTCTAACATTAAAGATTATTAACAAATTTCCCTGTAGTCTTCCATTTATGGGATTATCTCACTATCATTATTCTGAATCTGCAATTTTGATGAAGTAAGAGTTCCATCTGATGATCATATCAAATCCTTGATGTGACCCTCTGTTAGACTTTACCTCTTCAACATTTATGTCTTTCGTACTAATGAAAACAATGGAAGTATTAACGTTTGAAAATTTGACGATGAAACGAGGGTAATGACGTGCCAACTATGTCATTTATCGACTTCTATAAGGAAGATATTTCCGATCGTGAGACATCCAAATCACTGATGCCGCAAGGGAAATCTGGATCCATTAAATAAATATAGTATCAATAACGATTCAGGTACATCTGATTTCACGTCTGACCTAACGAAATTGCTAGTATCATGTAATACCCACATTCAGTCGCTGGACATCAAAATTTCATCCAATTTATGGAGAAATCCGTCTCTTCTTGTTTTCCCGTAACCCAATCATTGGAAATCTTAAGTCGAGTCAGAATTTTTAAAGTAAAACGGGAAATTGACGAAAAGTATAAATTTATGACAATAGACGAGACTAAGGGCTTCAAGAATTAATCTTTGATTAGTCCTCTAGATGGGTATTTCCTTGGACGTTTTTGCCTTATTCGTTCCCTTAACACCTGAACCTATTTTATACGTGATAAAAACAGTTTTATAACATGTAGTTCTATTTCAAAGGTGAAGAAGAAGAGTTTAAATATCTAAACCATTCATTGAATTATTGTTGATTCATCAGATTTTGCAATCAATATAAGCCTAAGAAGAAAGAATGCCGCTACATATTAGTGTGCCAATAGTTGAAAATATATGTATTCCACTTGAACCATTCAAAAGTTGATAATAATATAAAGAATATCTGATACATCCAGTTGAAGAATATTGTTACCGGGATAATCATTGACTCGAAGAATTTTTGCGTGTACTGAAATGTTCCGATCTTCAATTGTGTTTTTGAGAGTGGCTATTGCGTGATCAGAGGATGTACTTTTATCTAATGTCATAATTAAAATTTAAAAATCATCTCGTGTATATTAGTCTTCATGAACTTGTATTATTCCGTTTTTATAAAATATTTTTTCATTTATTTGTTTTTGATGTTTCTAGTTTTTTAGAACATATGCAATCGATTCAATGACTATTAGTAGTCGTGTTCAATGTAATTAATTCCCTGACAATTATTACTTTTTTTCTTTTAAAATATATTTGAAAAATTTAAAATTGTAGTTATAACGTACATTTTCATCATATCATCAATTTTATTTATTTTTTTCGGGTTAATGAAAACTTAATTTGAAATCACATTTTCTTTCTGAATCAATGTTCAGCTTTTCTGATACAACTATATATTTATACTTGAGATAATCATTATGAAATATTATCCTACTTTTTTTTTATGGAAAAACTTAAGTGATTACAAAATGTATTACTCTTAATTGTTTGAAATTTTTATAATAATGTTAAATGATGATCAAATTGTTGAATAAAAAAAGTAGACACTAGATTAGATTATGTTTAAATAAAATCAATTCATATAATTATACATATATGGTTCTTAAATATGTAAATTGAATAAAAATATAATTTATCAATTTAACTTCTCAGATGTTGAAAATTTCTTATAAATTAATCCGAAGAACTGCTTTTGGCATTATCTGAAGTTAAAATAGTCGTTTAATTTGGAAAATCATGAAAAGTTTATAATTTTGAGGTGCAATGTTAACAAATTAAGGTTTGTACTTTTATATGGATTGATTAGGTATCAAGTAATTTTGTCCACCAATAGGCAGAACAGTATTCGAATTCGTTTTTTTTTATTTTTGAGTTAAGTCTGAGTGCATGCAAAAATGACTCAGGTCACATGCTATGGCATTAGTCGCTGCAAATTAAGGGTTCTATCCTTTAAAATTTTTGATGCCACTAAGTTATTAATAATAAGCTGTTCTTAAGTAAAACAGGAAAATAATGACAGCTACATTCTGCCCATTCAAATGTAATCGGATGAAATTCTACCTTACTTCAAGGGTACCATATATTTTATGACATTATCTTGGGTGTGCTTTGAGAATTGGCTCTTTTTTCACATCCTTAGTCATGGATAGAGTTATAGATAGGTGGGAATGTAAATAATATGCAAATGGGGCGTGTAAAATAAAAAGAAAGAGAAAATCAACCTGGTAACTCTGACAATTTGATGAATGTTGAGAGGGAAGCAGCTTGAGCTGTCATGACGTTTTACTGAGCTACAAGCTGCTATTCTCCATTATATATACAAATGAAGACATCAATAATAAATAATAACATTATGTTTACCATAGATGAGAGGCAGAAAATTAACTGAAATTAATGTCAGGAAATTATATATTTTTAACTAATAATAATTATACGAGGACTTGAGCCCTTTTTGTTTACATTTAATTTGCTTTATTAACCTTAATGCATGTATTCCTTCATGCGAGATCTTTACTATCAGGTAGATGTTCTCCCCTCAGCTTTGGAAAACACAAAGTACTGTTGGAAGAGCCAACTCCACAAAATCTCGCACAAGACATTTTGCATATTATTTACATTCCTATAGATAGGTAGGAATGTAAAAAATATGCAAGTGGGGTGTATAAATTAAAAAAAAGAGAAAATTAACCTGGTAATTTTAACAATTTGATGAATGTTCACGTCGAGTTTTTTTGTTCACTCGCAACCTCGACTCACAAAAGGGAAAGGAAAAATTTGGAAAAACAACTGGTAGCTACCCTTCTGTAATTTCCTTGTTGCCAACTTTTTAATATTGGTTAAGAGAGAAGCAGTTTGAGCTGTCATGACGTTTTACTAAGGTTCAAGCTACTATTTTCTTTTATATTTACAGGTGAAGACAAAAATTATATTATGTAGATGAGAGAATTAGGATATGGAAGAAAATACACTCTAATTGATGCATTTGAAAGTTATATATTTTTTATGAGACTTAAACTAATAATAATAATTAATTATTACGGAGAATTGTACTTGTGCCCTTCTTTGTTAACATTGTATTTATCAACCTAAATAACTGAAACAATATATTAGAATATGATTAAGAAACATTGTATTCTTTTAAGACTTTAAATGAATTTGAAACTAAATTGTGCTTAAATTATATATATGTAAATATATATAGAAACTCAAATTAGCACAAAATATTTTCAACCCAAAATAAGATCACCAACATTACCAAGGAAAGACCTATTATGAATATCCTAATAGGAATAATTTAGATCTATTATGATAAATCATAAGTATAATGATTACGTAATATATATATTTACTACTTGATTCGATTTATATTTAAATGTCTATATTTACTTTTAGATTTCCAAATAATCCAGAGGCTCGAAAACGCTGGGTATCAAACTGCTGTTGAAAATATTGGAAGCCATCTAAATGGTCAAAGCTTTGCTCAAAGCATTTCATGGAGTCAGAAATCAGTAAAAACAATATTAAATATTGATAGTGCCAATTATATTTGACTTTCCCGAGCATTTGATTAGGGTGGAGTCTAATCGTCAAGTTTTGAAGCACTCTGCCCCTAAAGAAAGTAATGAATAAATTGTAGGAGATGAAAACGTGGATGGCATTGATCTAGTACCCATTACACTCTTGAAGCATTCATATTCTTTACCAAATACATCAGAGCTTTTGAATGAAGACAACTAAAGGAAGAATTAAAAAATTCTCACCAACGTTACTCGTAGATTTTATTAAAAATATATGATAATTCATTATATAAATATAATTTTAATATTCTTCCTTAAATAGTATTGTTTTAAATGTTGAAGTATTTTTTCCTTTAGCAGTAATATTTAGGAGCCCTAAAATCATATATACATGTAATTAATATTAACGAGGAGATTTAAATCATGCTCCTGCCTTCTCCAAAAGTCCCATCCCTATGCATAGGTGTTTTGAGGATACAAAAGTGTCAACATATCAAACATCAATATCGTTAAATTTTGCTCTTTCTTTAAATATGTGTCTCTGTAAGAAATAAAAAAAATGTCTCAAAGACGAATATTACCAGATTTAATCTTCTAAAAATCCCTTGCATTTACAACTACTATCAACAAAACATCTTATTTTATTGAGTAACTAAATTAAAGTCCACGTAGGACTAAAAGACATGAATTTTCACATTACATTATTTATTTCAGATTCCCTCCATCTCTTTTGTTTTATTTATTGAAAATTCAAATAACATGATGCTTTTTAATTAATTATTATACAAATACTAAGTTCAATACAAATCTGCATTAATCTTTCAGGAAAAGCATTTCTTCCATGCTATATTGTCTAGTTTTGGAATAAAAATGTAAATATGAAGTCTCAATGTTATTACTTAATTGGAGTCCAAACATCTTTTTCTTATCAAATTTTAATTTAATGACAAAAATATTAATATTGTCTATAATAAAAACTTCAATAAATGAATGAACATCATTCCAAATTTTAATGTTTTAATTGGTAATAACGTCAGAGAGCATATTGACACTTATAACAATGAGCCACCCCAGACATAAAGTTATTGAAATTTTAGGTTTCATTAATTAATGTGCTTGGTTATTATGTGAATTTATTATTGGTCAAGTCTAAAGAGTTAGCAGATGTGACGCTTATCAAAAACAATATCATATTTATATATAGGAATATGTGACTAAATGCAGATTTGCCATTTGTTATTATTAATGATATTCATTGGCTTTATTATATTTGTATGATAGGTATCTATTTTATCTTTATAACAAATATCTATTCTTTTATTAATATTTGACATTGGTTGAAATAATATATTAAAATAGTGCTGTTGGCAAAATTGTAATTGAAATTCACAAAAAATTGGCTGAGAAAAAGTTCAATAAGAAATGCCTATACTGGATAATTAATAAGAATAATTGTCAATAAGCCAACCTCATTGATATTATTTAAATTATGTTCTTGGAAATTTCGCCCAAAGAAGATTTTATAATAGACTTCCAACAATTAATTCCTTTTATTAAATAAAAAAATCTTACTTCTGTTGTTAAAAAGAAGTAAAGTGAGGATCTCAATCTTTCATTAAGAAGTATTTTAAGAGACTAAATAAGAAAAATTGGAACAAGAATTAAAAAAACTGAATTTTCCCCTCACCGTTTAGATTTTTTCTCTAAAAAATTTCTTAACATATATTCTTATATGATACAATATGATTCTATTCAATAGAGAACATTTATGGACAATTAACCTTATTGTATGAAGAAAATACTTTTATAACTATCACAATTGTTAGCGAAAGTTGAATTACTCCTTAAAAAATAAGTATAATTGCAACCCAAAGCTAACATCCAAAAACCCATGGCAGACCTAGACAAACAGTTATCATTATTTTTTATAATGCATTCTTTATTGTAATTGGTTATTTGACTTTATTAGTCATATTTAACAAGAGTTACAAGTTTTTTTACAGTCCCTTCTCATCCAACTTGTCCACATGCAAAATACTCTGAAACTGGAGCAAAAACGATATCTATCCTTACAACACGTTCCTAAAGTCAAAAAAATAAAGTTAGATTTTATATTTGACTATAAATATAAAAATTACCACTTCTACATTGATATGCTTTATTTAATTTTTGAATATCCAATGATGTCATTCCAACTCTGTTTCCCAGGGATCCTTTGCCAAGGATGGGAGTCATAGTGTCTCCTCCGTTTTTTGAGAAACTATCATATTTACAGAATAAATCGGGGATAATTGTAATTCCTTAATAACATTGAAAATGTCTTACGCTGTTCTTGAATATTGCATAACTGATTTGTAATCATAAGGAAGACCTAATGTAGTAGCTGTCATTCCATTATAGCAATTATTATACGGTGAAAGTTTTTGAAAATTACAACGCGGTATATTCTCTCCAGATGCTCTAGGTCGAGCAAATTGATAGAAATAATCAATACTTGGGATGATATTATTCCAATTCACTTGAATAAATCGATCCCTATCTGGTCGACTTTGTTCATGCAAAAAACCGAGTGTATGAAATAACTCATGAATAATTGTGGATTGTCCCTTTAAAAAAAAAGAAATGAAAAAAGAACAAAAGACAATTCTGCTTTTATAAAAATTGTGCTTACCATACACCCTCTTCGTTCTAAGTTCACATCTATGATATTTCTATTTCGATTAAATCCTATCGCTGTGGAAAAGCAGCCTCTCATATCATTCCGAAGTTGAACATAATTTTTTTGTCCCCTTCGAGGTACGAATCTAACACATGATTTTGCTTCAATCTTATCCATCGCTTCTCGTATCAAGGTTCTTTCCTGTGATGTAAAACCAGGTCTAAATACATAAGGTACTTGTTTGTTCGGCCAGAGATTGTTGTTACCAAAAACAAAATTTCTGGACATCATTTCGGCCCTATTATGTTTGTCAAGCATCATTCTACAGGCATCTTTTAATAATAATAATAAAAAAAGTATTAATGAAAATTAACAATATCAAACCTTTTCTTAATATTTCAAACCTTCAGCCCGGTTAGGCGGAATGAGGATGGAGCTAATACTTAGGAGTAAAATATAAGTAATCATCTTTGTCGTCTTGACTGAAATGATGAATACCTAATATGCATTTATTATATATATCTACTCCTGAAAGGAACAAGTGTATTTTTTCTTATAGCAAAAGCATATCTTTTATTTGCTAAAACCTTCTTATTTTTGTAATTTTAGAGATTAATTAGTCATATATTATACATCACTATGTTATTATCTTTCTTATAATCTTAAATTTATTTTTAAATGATTATTTTGATTCATTCCATGGAGTTAATCCATTGAGTACAGTTTTATTTATTTTCAAACATACTTTGATATTTCTCAAAAATTGCTTTTTGCTGGGAATTCTCATCAAATTTATTATTGCTGGAATATTAATAAAAACAAATTTAAATATTAAAATCCGGAGATATATGATCTAAAAATGGAACAATTGGAATTTTTTGAACAAATTCTTCAAATTCACGAAAGAAGTGTTTTGGCCTATTTAAAAATCCAAAAATACGATATATTTAGTTTTGTAATTTTTTCAAATATTTCATTAGCTCCGTGCTTAAGGTAAATATCATCCAAGTATTTCAATCAAATACTCAACAGTCCATACTCAATAACAAAAAAAAGTTATCGTTATTTGTCAATGTTCAATAATTTTGTCAAGCATCAACCTTACTTTTATGTATGAGTATACTTAACTCATTTCTTAGCTAAAGATTTATTTTTCTAGCATACAGCTTTTTTAATAAATTAGATTTAACTATATTAAATCCTAAACATACTCATTCATATTATTGAAATTTTGGTAAATTATTTAATTTCAAAAGATATTTTTTTCTGATGGGTGTTACTTTTCATATAGATATTTAAGTATTTGAGTAATTACTCGCTTTGTATAATTTTACATAATATCAATATAACTAATAATTATAAATGACAAAAATAGAGATAAAGTGACTAAACAACGACCATATGATCAATTTTTTTTAGAAACTCACTTATCCATGTGTTGATGTTTTTGTCCACTAGAGGAGCTGAATTACTCTACATATAACTAACTACGCAACCTCCATACATGTAATTGTACTTCAAAAGCGACATTTTGTGAGAAAAATTAATTATCATATGTAGACAAGGAAATAAATCCCTGCTAAGAGGCACGTTTTGCTTCTTTTATTTATAGCTTTAGCTAATAACAACTTAATGTTTCCTGTCAATCTCTTCATTTTATGAGTAATATATTTAAAGTTAGTATTTCACTTCATCATGATAAAAAAATTATTATTCATAAAACGATATTATGTCAACTATGGGAATCTATGACTACTATTCTTTATTCTGCTATTACTTTTCACATTCAGCCAAAATTATGATTCATTCCTAGAAAGTGATTGATCCAAGACATTGAAACATTAGCTCAACATGTGTTTCAAAAAATGCATTCATGATAAGTGTTGCATCATTGAAATATATATTTGCCATAAGTCATTATGCCAAATGTAGTTTAGCATATCTTATAAAAGAATATTTCGCTCAAATAATTTCAGATGAACAATAATATCAACATTTGATTATGATTCATGGAACATTACTTCCATCAGATTTAGCCATCTGTTATAGCACTTATATTTGCTTTTATTTACCCTTGAATTAATCATCTCACGAACCATCTATTCCATTGATTTCAAATATTTAATTTTTTTTCCCAAAGCTGTTATAATCATTCTTTAACTCTTGAGGAAAGAAAATGTAGCACTAACTACGTGTAATTTAGTAATACACACCGCCTACAATAATTAACCCATAAAAGGGCTAATCGAGGGAACATAGAATCCTTGATATTATATATTATAATTAGGGTTTTAAATTTTGTGCGAATTTTTTTTTGGTTGGCACTCTGAACAGTACTTTTTGTTTTCCAAAGCTATTATCATTTTTCCTTTATTATTGAGGGGAGAACATCTACCTGATAATAAGGATCTCGCATGATCTGTGAAACACGTATAACACTCTGCTGCAAAATATAATAGATTATTTCAATACGATGCCCAATGGAGTGAATCGTCGATAATGGAGGTAAAAATGTTTGGAGTTACGACAGGGATTCCAATTGTCCGTTCAGTAAAGAGTTCGCCATTGCTTCAATGAACTACTCCAAATCCCTTGTTTCCAACTATGAGTAGACAATGGCCCTAAGAACGAAAATTCTGTCCATTAGAGTTGTCAGTGGCTCTATGGACTTCTTAAAATCTATCGTCCTACGAAGTATTAGCAAATGCTCCAATTGCCTGCTTGAACTAAAATAACTATTAAGTATCAAATGTTAGAAATTAATGTGAAAATTTCAAAATAGGTATTAATTATATTAACTCTAGGATTTTAAATTTTAGAATGTTCCCCTGGATTTCTCCACTACTGAGATCACTTCATTATGATTATCGTAAATCTTCAATTTTCATGAAATCTGAGTTCCATCTGATGATCATCGAATTCCTCATCCCCTTCATTGTATTGAGAACCCTCAAGGGCGTCACAGTTTACGATAGGAATAATTATGTATTTAAAAAATTGCTACCGTGGATTATGGATTCTGTTGACATTTTCTTCAATTCATCCCTTGTTCCTCTCAATCACATGCAGACATTTACTTTTAATTGATTCAAGTATAATAACATGACATGATGGTGGAAATATCCTTTCGTTAAACTTAATTTTTTAATCTTGAACAACACTTTTTTACTTTCAAATGCTGTGGTATGAAGGATCGGATTTTTCAGTATAGAACATGAAATAAACAAGACCGATGTTGAATTGGACATTCAAGGAGACAAGCGTCTTGGTCTTGTTAGTGATGAAGTTAAAAATATCAAAATTGTCTTTAATTACGTTCCTTGAATAAATCTCTATATTTATTTTGTAATTACGACTTTAAACGTGTTGTATAATTATTAATTTTCTCTAGGTTTCTGTGCTAAATACATTTAGATGGCATTTCACTAACCTGGGATCATCGTTATAACTTAAAAAATTTTCATCATCGATCAACGATTTTATGTTATGCTAACTCGATTAAATAACTTAATCACTCGTACTTTATGGATGAATTTATTAAATTGTTAATCGTTTATTAATTTTGTAATTGCCAATAAACGTTTTCAATATAAATATGTGATTTTTCCTACACTAATTAAATTATCACGTACATGGCTCGACATCCCTCACAACATTTACATTTGAGGCTTAATCTTACTTTGAGTTGAAATTATTTTGTTCTAATTTGAGTTTCTATATATGTTATGTTTATGTATGACTTAAGCATATATTTAGTATCGAATTCACTAAACGTCTTAACCACATTCTATTAAATTGTTTCAACCTAGTACTGAAAAAGAAATATGTATTGATTTAATGCACTTATGCATTCTGGGGTAATTTTAAATCTTCGATCATTATTTAAAAAAAATGCTTATATCTAAAAGCCTAATGCTTTATTTTGTTAATGAATAAATAACCATTATTATCGAACTAAAAACTTGAAGATAATTATATATTCAGAGTAGTGATGAGTATTTACGTACTTATTTTTCTTAAAAATTTATGCGAATAATGCAATTTTAACAAAAATAACAGTAAACCCCAAACTAATGTACTGATTTTAAAATTTGGAAAATTTCCTATTTATTTAAAGTAATATCTACAACTTTGATTTGAATAATATCTTTCTAAAACATCAATTTAATTTAATTAATTACTATAAGTCTAAAAATATCTGTCTTGGGCCTGGAGCAATGTTACCACAGCTACATTCATAGTGTTATATCTACAGCAAATAAGCTGGCTTCTACGACTACCATATCCTTTTTCACGTCATCAAGGGGAGGGGCTTATTTTTACACGCCGGAGGCGCCGTTATTAGTTAAAAATATATAATTTCCTGACATTAATTTCAGTTAATTTTCTGCCTCTCATCTATGTTATTATTTATTGTTGTGTATATAATGGAGAATAGCAGCTTGTAGCTCAGTAAAACGTCATGACAGCTCAAGCTGCTTCCCCCCTCAACATTCATTAAATTGTCAGGGTTGCCAGGTTGATTTTCTCTTTCTTTTTTTATAACACGCCCGAATTGCATATGATTTACATTCCTACATATGATGCTCACCTCAAGGGTTCTATAGCAGACTCTGTTCTTCTAGGCGGATCTTGGAAGATTCTGAGGGATGCATGCTTTATCTCTTGGAATTTTTCCAAAAGACACCTGCCGATAGGAGTGCATGGTCCCCTCCCCCAACCAATAGTCTTGGAGCCGACCCAAGCACACGGAACATGAGAGAGAAACACGTCCTTTGGTTTGAAGGCAACGGAGGTCGAAGACCCCAGAAGTACAAAATGTAATGCTTCTACCTATATTATCCCTCTTTATTCATCCTGGTAGTATTAGACATCTTGAGAGTTCGGTGGAAACACTCAGCTTCTACACAATTTTGCAGTAAATTGAACTCTTCTGTCGTAATATACTGAATGTGGTGCCCCAAGACACAACACCCAGCCAAAAAATAAATCTTTGGTGACTGTTTCAGCTGAGATATCGATCATAGGGAGCACCTCAGTCCATCTAGTAACTCTATCTAAAATGGTAGGGAGAAATTAAAAACCTCTAACAGAGGAAAAGCTCCAAAAATGTTAGTGTAGATTGCACTAATTCAGGTTGGGTATTGATCAAAAGGAGTTGATCCTAAGGGTAGACCCTAAGATTGCTTGAGCATGGACCCCAGACTTGTTATTTTGGCATAACAAATATTATTCCGTCTATGTCGGGATATTTACCCTCAAATTTGGCCAAGCAAAATATTTAGTTACCTAACAGAGAGTTATTTTAAAGTCTACATATATGCTGCAGTCTGTGAGCCATATTGAATTTTTTTAAATAGCTTCTCTGATGAAACAATAGTTCTAAAATTATTTTGACTTCCAATACCCATTAGAGAAACAGTTCCGAAATCCTTTGAAGTAAAAACTCCGATTTGAATTCCAAGCTACGTGGGTCTTTAAATTGTTGATCTTTGGTAATATTATCGAGAAATGGAAATGTTATAGACCTTACAGTTGATAAAATCATTGAGAAGGTGTCAGCCACGATCTTAGTTTTTCTTGCCTTGTGGATAATCTTGCAGAGATACTCAGATATAAAAGAAAACCCCTTGAATTGTCTTGACATCCAGATTGGATTCCTAGACTCTAGGGCGGAAGTCATTGGCTTATGATGAATAAAAACTATGTTTTTACCTCCTCCAGAGCCCAATGGAAGTGAGGAATAGCCTCTTTGACAGCAAAGAGCTCCCTATCAAAGGTTGAATACATTTGTTGAGTAACTGTAAAGGATTTTGACCAAAATGCCAAAAGAGTCCAAGCTTTCTCAGTCAATTTTGAGTGCCAGGAGAGTGCCCCTACGATGAAAATCTAACAATGTCAGCTTAGCTATCTCGATATTGATATTTTGAAACACAAATATTAAGTTCCACTTAAACTTTGAATGCTTCCGTTGTAGAGAATGCAGCTCCCCCGTATATTGAGTTAGGTTCAGCACAAATCTAGGACAATATTGAATTATTTATAGAAATGTTTCAAATAGTTTTTGGATGTATTTGGCACGAGCCTCTAAAGCAGAAATTCCACTGGATGAAGCTCCACGACCAAACCTGCATTGAACTTCTTTGGCCATGGACCTTCATCCAGTGAGATTTCTGCTTTAGAAAGCCATGCCAAATCACCTGGGTGCTGCAAAAAATGGAGCCCATGAAACGCTGAAACGAATGAACTGCATTTCTTTAGATCGAACGGTATCTGAATATACTCAAAAAGGCTCATGGGTGTAATAATGACTGTCTTAGGAACATCCTTGGGTTCTACTAGAATTTGATGATAGGATCTGGATAAGTCGACTTTAGAAAATATTATAAACCATGCAAACACTGAGAGAAATGTCTAATGCTAGGGAGAGATCACTTGTCTATCTCAGTCATCCGATTCAGCAGACAAAAGTATTTACGCAGCCTTTAATATCCAGATAACGTCTCCACAATGTCTATGGTTGATGAGGAAGGGGAAGAAGAGGGCTGATATTGTACATATGTATTTGAGATTACCAAATCTAAAATATCTAATAAAAAAATATGATTTTATAACGATTTCCATTTTTTTTCTAAATGAATTACTGTATGTACGTTCCCAACACTGAGCAAGTTATGGACAATTTTTGTTTTGCTTTGTTTTTGGGACCATATTGAATGAGCTTAAAATTAGGAATCAAAATGTCAAAAGTTTTCTGCTATTCACTATATCTAATGATATGGAAGGATCATTTCCTATTTTTGGTATTTTGTATCGTATTTATTATATACCAGAAGAATGCCTGTTTTCCTCAAGTGAATTAGAGGTTGATAACAAAAGTCCTAATTTTAAATTATGTTTTTTTTTAGAAAAAAGCATTTGAATAACTTTTCAATGGAAAGCAACAACGAAGACATATAAATGAATAAATGTAAAAGTTAGTTATCTGATGACTTAGACCTAAAGGGGGGGGGGGAGACACATTGTTTTATTTTTATTAGGACTATTGTAAAGCTCAAGGATAATTTGCAGTTCAGGAAGATTAAAATTATCGTTTGATGTCAAAAAATATATATAGCCATTTTATCATGTTTCCTTAAATAAAGTTCTCAGATAGTAGCTACGATTGGGTTCTTTCTTGCCTGTCTCTTGCTTCTTCTTGCTTTCACACACAAAAAACACTAAAAAAACCTAAATTATCTATAAGCCTGTTAATCTGGGGATAAAGTATATTTCAACATTTGATCCTATCTCTTGAATCTTCTTCCCTTTCTCTTTTTTTTATCCTCTATACTTAATTTAACGAATCATTTCATTTCAAATGAAGTCTAACATATTACGTAAAAGAATACTTTAATACTTCAGTGTTCAAAATTATGTCATATGTGAAAGAATATATCTATTAGTCAAAAAAAAATCACCTCCCTCTACAATACGTTTTCATTTAGGCCTTGAATGCAATATTAAATTTTGACTCTTTCGGGTTTTTTAAACAAAGATAATTTGTAAGTCAATATCATAAGAAAATATTTCAAATAACAATATTTATTATTTTATTAATTTTTATACTTTGTTTACTTTAATATGGACTTATTAGTCTTAGACACAATACCGTTCATATCTTTGTTATTTGTGTTTGTAGAAACATGTAGAAGGTGTCATATGACTTATATAATATGGTTACATGTATTTTATATTATTCAATTTTTGTTTTTCAAAAATCCAAGAAGAATCCTAAAACTTGATATTGAGGGTTTTTTTATTTAAAAAAACAATTTAAAAAAACAAAGCAAAATTGGATCCGCAGTTCAACAAACGACCAAATTTTAAGCACACTTTGCTTCATACATTTTTTCGTGGGATCGACCATATAGTCAGAAATTAAAGTACAAAAAAGAGAAATCGGATGCATCCATTTTAATTTTAAGGTATCTGAGGATTACAAAAATATAAAATATTTTTATATTTATTCGTGAATTTTTTTCGTCTACTGTCTTATTTAAATATATGTAATGTCAATAAGAACTGAGCCTGAATCAAAAAACACGAAAAGGAGAAAAATCAATTTTTCTTTTTCTAGCAATTTTCCGTTCATTAAATAAAACAAGGCTATTCTTCTAACACGATTTTTTTTTACTTTCCGTCAACATTTCCAGAAATAAATAACTTGACATTATAGCCTAGAGTCTATAGTTTAATTTCATCTTGTTTTTTAGGCATAAAATGCTTCAGAAAATACGCAAATGCTTCTCAAATATTTTAAGGACTAAACTTTAACTATAGTAAGGAATAAAATATTAGGTTGATAGAATTAGGTCATTAACTTCTTGATACTTCATTCTTTTTTATTCTACGACGCCACCATCCTTCTGTTGAGAATCTTGCTATGTTTTCCTCTAAAAGATCATCATTTGTGAAAAATATACCTTATATCCAAACTACTGAGCATCCAGATATAACATTTCGTTAAGTGGATGAAGAAAAAAGTTGATATTTTTTTAAAAGTTTTAAAAGCAACAGGTAAGCGAATTCAAGAAATTGAACAATGGATTCTTTATTCGGTGGATTTGGAGATTTTCAATAGTCCCTCCAAAATACTCAAGTCAATAAGGAGTTGTGTTATTGTGTAATAACTTATTACTCTTTATATTAAAGTAAGCGCCTCCCACTAAATGTAGGAATGCAAATTAATATGGCTTAAATATAATTTAGCTGGATATTTTTATAATATTTAAGCTCAATTTGTGTATTTTACAGAGGGTTAACGGAAAAAATTTATTAATAGAAATTGTAGAGCAGATAACGAAGAATAGTGCTACGTTATTAACTTTTTTTTTTGACGAAATCTCTTCCGCACTCAGTTCTTATTGACATTACACATATTCAGATAATCAGTATATAGTACAAATACTGAACGTAGTTTCAACATGTCTAAAATTGATAGGAATGTAAATTTCAAGCAAAATCTCGCACTTGAGATTTCTTGGGGTTGGCACTTAGAACAGTACTTTTTGCTTTCCAAAGCTGTTATCATTTTTCCTTTATTATTGAAGGGAGAACATCTGCTTGATAGGAAAGATCTCGCTTGATTTAATCAACATGTGTTAACATTCTGTTGAAAAACAATTAATTATATCAATAAAATGCATATTGGAATGAATCGTCGAATATCGATGTGAACATGTTTGGGTCTAAATTCTCCGTACATCAATATGTTCGACATTGCCTTTTAGACTACTCCGAATCCCTCATTTCCTACAATGAGTAGGCAATTGCTCTAAGGACGAAACTTCCGTCTATCAGAGTTGTCATTAGCTCTAACAACTTCTCCAAATCTATCGTCCTACGAAGATTTGGCAAATGCTTTAATGGCCAACTTAAATCATAATAAGTATTAAATGTTAGAAACAGAAGCTCTAATTTCATAATAAATATTAATGGTAGGATTTAAAATTTTTGGGATGTTTCCCTAAATTCTCTTAATCTCGTTACTGAAATAATTTCATTATGGTCATTGTATGTCTCCAATTTGGATGGAGTCTGATGATCATCGAATTCCTCATCCCCTTCATCGTATTGGGAACCCTCAAGGGTGTCACAGTTTACGATAGGAATAATTATGTATTTAAAAAATTGCTACCGTGGATTATGGATTCTGTTGACATTTTCTTCAATTCATCCCTTGTTCCTCTCAATCACATGCAGACATTTACTTTTAATTGATTCAAATATAATGACATGACATGATGGTGGAAATATCCTTTCGTTAAACTTAATTTTTTAATCTTGAACAACACTTTTTTACTTTCAAATGCTGTGGTATGAAGGATCGGATTTTTCAGTATAGAACATGAAATAAACAAAACCGATGTTGAATTGGACATTCAAGGAGACAAGCGTCTTGGTCTTGTTAGTGATGAAGTTAAAAATATCAAAATTGTCTTTAATTACGTTCCTTGAATAAATCTCTATATTTATTTTGTAATTACGACTTTAAACGTGTTGTATAATTATTAATTTTCTCTAGGTTTCTGTGATAAATTCATTTAGATGGCATTTCACTAACCTGGGATCATCGTTATAACTTAAAAATTTTTCATCATCGATCAACGATTTTATGTTATGCTAACTCGATTAAATAACTTAATCACTCGTACTTTATGGATGAATTTATTAAATTGTTAATCGTTTATTAATTTTGTAATTGCCAATAAACGTTTTCAATATAAATATGTGATTTTTCCTACACTAATTAAATTATCACGTACATGGCTCGACATCCCTCACAACATTTACATTTGAGGCTTAATCTTACTTTGAGTTGAAATTATTTTGTTCTAATTTGAGTTTCTATATATGTTATGTTTATGTATGACTTAAGCATATATTTAGTATCTAATTCACTAAACGTCTTAACCACATTCTATTAAATTGTTTCAACCTAGTACTGAAAAAGAAATATGTATTGATTTAATGCACTTATGCATACTGGGGTAATTTTAGAGTCAAATTTAGCTACATTCCCAGCGGAAGAGGGCTCGGAGTTATTTATATTGCACTTTTTGCATATATTACCCATTTTTAAGGCTTGAAGTCGAAAGGAATGCAAACCCTTGGGTTAATAAAGGAAATACAAAAAGGAATCAAGTCCAACTCCCCTTAATAATTATATTAGTTTACCAGGTTAATTTTCTCTTTCTTTTTATTTTACACACCCCATTTGCATAGTATATACATTCCTAGTTATATTATGCTTAGGAATGTAAATAATATGCAAAATAAAAAGAAAGAGAAAATCAACCTGCTAACTCTGACAATTTGATGAATGTTGAGAGGAAAGCAGCTTGAGCTGTCATGACGTCTTACTGAGCTACAAGCAGCTATTCTCCTTTATATATACAAATGAAGACATCAATAATAAATAACATTATGTATACCATAGATGAGAGGCAGAAAATTATCTGAAATTAATGTCAGGAAATTATATATTTTTAACTAATTATTATATGAGGACTTGAGCCCTTTTTGTTTGCATTTTATTTGCATTATTAACCTTAATGCATGTATTCCTTCATTTACTATCAGGTAGATGTTCTCCCCTCAGCAATAAAGGAAAAATGATAACAGCTTTGGAAAACAAAAAGTACTGTTCGAAGAGCCAACTCCACAAAATCTCGCACGCAGCATTTTGTATATTATTTACATTCCTATTTATGCTACTCCTCTTCAGATTTAATTGCGATTAATACCTATAAGCAAAAAAAAAAGCATGTTTTATTTCCTTTATCAAGTTCAAAAGTACATCAGGGACTTTGTATTCTTCGTGGCCCATAAAAAAAAAGACAGTGAATGAGTTTTTGCATACATATAATCTGTCAATCGAGATGGAATGTATGTATTCATTACTTTCTCATAGAGATAATTAGTTCTGTTGATCCTATTAAACTCTTTGGTTTGATCCTCCTATAATTCTTCTTCCTAGCTGTTCCAAAAATTGACTGACTTAATACAATTAGACATTGGGAGAAAAAGACTCATAAGCAGTGATATAAACAACGGCGATTTTTAAGCGTGCAAGTAGCCCCTCCCCTTGATGACGTCAAAAATGATATGGTAACTTTGAAAGCCAGCTCATTTGCTGTCGATATAATACTACGACTCTAGATGTGACAGCCTTGCTCCAAGCTCAAGACAGCTCTTCTTGGACTTATAGTAATTAATTAAATTAAATTGATGTTTTAGAAAGATATTATTCAAATCAAAGTCGTAGATATTACTTTAAATAAATAGGAAATTTTCCAAATTTCAAAATCAGTACATTAATTTGGGGTTTATTGTTATTTTTGTTACAATTTCATTATTTGAATTAATTTTTAAGAAAAATAAGTTCATAAATAGTAATCTCTACTATCTCTATATATTAATATTCAAGTTTTTAGCTTGATAATAATGATGTTCATTCATAAAAAAATAAAACTTTAAGTTTTTAGATATTTGCATATTTTAAAAACAATGATTGAAGATTTAATAATGATATTTATAATTATTCTACCTTTTCTATAACTCAATAAATGGCTGAAAACATATTAAAAATGCCAGCAAATGAAACGTTTTATAGGATAGAAGTATAAATATTTTATTTTGAACAAATTTTTTTTCCATAAGGTCACTTTTTCGAGAGATATTAACATTAAGAAAGTTTTCAACCAAAATTGAAGGAAATGTTGTGTGATATTATCGTAACTTTTATAATAGATAATATACTATACATATAATAAGAATTATTATGTCAAAAGGAAAACAGCTTGATGATGTATGAATGCTGAAAGAACATTATGTAGGTTTTCAACTAACAGGCTTTTTGAGAACTACTCGCACGCTTAAAAATCGCCATTTTTTACATCACTGCTCATAAGACAGTGTAATAGGTAAGTAGGAAATATCGTATGAACTGCTTCTTTTTGATTAATTTCATCTTAATTGACCAAGATTCTAACAACGATTAGCCACCTTATTTTCATACGTTCTTCTTTAAAATGGAGGTGGAAAACTTATGAATATATTGTTGGTATTATTTTTTTAAAGTGTAAGAGCCTCTTTTGGTATAAACTTCATTCATTTGGAAACGTTTTTTTAGAAACTAAGAACCTGTAAAAACTCACATCTAAGCCTTTAAAATGGCAGTATAGCCCAATTTGCATCCAAGGGTAGAACGATTCAATCTCCGAAACACAATTTCCTCCTGAATTACGGTTTTTTTTTCGTTTTAAATTAAAAGAATATCGGTCCTTGTTTGCGGAAGTAATTGCTTGATTTTAAGTCACACTTCCAAATGATTTTAGTATTTCAGATTTGGACATATAGAATAACTAGGAAATCTGGTCACTGTTTCTCTATTGGTACAAAGTTCTTCAACGTTTTGATCAAGAATTTTGCATTGTTTACAAATGATAAAGTAAGGGCAATTATTATTATCAATACAACAGAAGAAAGATTTGTAAAACTTCAACATAACAAATTATTATCCTTCAAATAGTTTATTTTCCCCGTTTTCTCTATCGTAAATAAAAACTATGTTTAAATATGACAAAATTTCTACATACTAGTCGTGAATAATTATTGCCATTAGTCATTTCATTACTCATTTTTGTAGTTGTACAAAAATATAGCCAGCCTTTCTCAACAACACCTCCCCTTAACGTTATCATTATTTTTTATAATGCATTCTTTATTGTAGTTGGTTATTTGACTTTATTAGTCATATTTAACAAGAGTTACAAGTTTTTTTACAGTCCCTTCTCATCCAACTTGTCCACATGCAAAATACTCTGAAACTGGAGCAAAAACGATATCTATCCTTACAACTCGTTCCTAAAGTCAAAAAAATAAAGTTAGATTTTATATTTGACTATAAATATAAAAATTACCACTTCTACATTGATATGCTTTATTTAATTTTTGAATATCCAATGATGTCATTCCAACTCTGTTTCCCAGGGATCCTTTGCCAAGGATGGGAGTCATAGTGTCTCCTCCGTTTTTTGAGAAACTATCATATTTACAGAATAAATGGGGGATAATTGTAATTCCTTAATAACATTGAAAATGTCTTACGCTGTTCTTGAATATTGCATAACTGATTTGTAATCATAAGGAAGACCTAATGTAGTAGCTGTCATTCCATTATAGCAATTATTATACGGTGAAAGTTTTTGAAAATTACAACGCGGTATATTCTCTCCAGATGCTCTAGGTCGAGCAAATTGATAGAAATAATCAATACTTGGGATGATATTATTCCAATTCACTTGAATAAATCGATCCCTATCTGGTCGACTTTGTTCATGCAAAAAACCGAGTGTATGAAATAACTCATGAATAATTGTGGATTGTCCCTTTAAAAAAAAGAAATAAAAAAAGAACAAAAGACAATTCTGCTTTTATAAAAATTGTGCTTACCATACACCCTCTTCGTTCTAAGTTCACATCTATGATATTTCTATTTCGATTAAATCCTATCGCTGTGGAAAAGCAGCCTCTCATATCATTCCGAAGTTGAATATAATTTTTTTGTCCCCTTCGAGGTACGAATCTAACACATGATTTTGCTTCAATCTTATCCATCGCTTCTCGTATCAAAGTTCTTTCCTGTGATGTAAAACCAGATCTAAATACATAAGGTACTTAGGAGTAAAATATAAGTAATCATCTTTGTCGTCTTGACTGAAATGATGAATACCTAATATGCATTTATAATATATGTATATCTACTCCTGAAAGGAGCAAGGTATTTTTATTTATTGCAGATACACAAAAGCATAAGTTTTTTAAAGCAATTTTAAAGATTTATCTATTTATCCATAACGATATTTTTCAAGTTATATGTATGTTTTTCTTTTTATAGCTATCTTACTTGGTTGTTTCTTAAGATTTGATCATTATAAGAAAATTTAATTAATCTATTTTGGGGTATGTTATGAGTTAACCTTTTTAAAGTAAACTTTATGGGAAACGTAAACTAACAAACTACTCAATTTGCCAATCTGAATCTTTTAAGACCCTTCCAGCCAGTATGATTTCTTTTTTAATGTATTTTTTTGCTGCTGCGACTTTACTTGGACTCGTGTTGTAAGAATCTTGAACTGACTGAAGCTTGTTTCTTGTGACCCAAGGTTCCTATTGAACTTTAGCTCTGTGATGTTATTATTAATATTCTTTACAAGGTTTAAGTGCTATTCATATTCTTGTTATATTAAAACATCTTTCTTCTATACTTATTACTATTATTTATTGTTAAATCCTTTTGGATGGAACTTATTAAATACAAAGTTATTTAGAACATCACAAGCTCAAAGACTCTAGAAGTGACTCGGACTCTAAGAAAATGACTCGTAACTAACATATATGTATATGTATATTCTGTTTGTGACAATTGACAATAATATATGTATGATGCATCTTAGTTCATATTTGGCACGATAATGTTAATTTAAATTTAAAAAAGGTCATTTGAATAAATAGAATAGTGTGTGTTATTTTCCTAGGTTCTTGTTTTGATTGATTATATTTATTCCTAATATACATATTTCTCATTTTGTGTGCACATTTCTGGGATATTCAGTAAATCGCATTGCGACCAACATAATGTTTTGAGTTCAACTGCGTACTCTAATTATAATTCAATAAGAGTTCTTTGTGAGTAAATTTTTACCATAACGATAATCAAGTTTCGAGTTTATTTTGATTGAGCCCCATTCGAGTCGTGAATTTTTTCACTTCAAGTTCAAGTTGTGTTTGAATTCGAAGTTTAATATGACTTAAGAGTGACTCGAGTAAAACTCCCCATTGTTATAAAATAATAAAAGTACTAAAATTGCTTTGTTTTTGTCAGGCGTGAATATAACAAAAATCTTCCGTTTTAAAGTTAAGTGCATACTCAAATTTGGTAACTCATAAATCATTTCATGTAATTCTTTTTGCTAAATTTGACAGTTCATTTCAATGAGCTTGTGTGAAACCTATAATTCTAAAAAAAATTCCAAATTTTATTTAGTAAAGTTTCTTTTTGAAAAAGAAGATTATTTATAAAGATAAATAGGTTTAGTGAATTTTAAAAGCTTCATTGTCCATTTTTCTGGTATCTGCGACTATACCAACGAAAATAAAATATTCTTGATAGTGAAAGACCAATTAATTATGGACACTTCAAATGAATTCCTTCTACTTTAAATTTTTTCAAAAACTAGTTCAATATTCTTAACCAAACAAAACCGTCAACAAGGTTGGTCTTCCACCTTTAAATAGCATTTTATCATGGATAATCCCATATAAAAGATAAACTCATAATTGAAATTAAAACTAAATTTCACGGAAAATATAAATCACTTTTTTTTTTGGTTTGTGCTAAAAAAATAGCCCAAACCTATAAATCTTTAAAAATACAAAAGAAATTATAATCAAAAGGTTTGAAAAACCAGATTTGATATTGCGATTAAGAGCCCTATAAGAAGAGTTGCGACAACAAGCTTGATCGCTACCTTACAATAAAAATGTTTTGGCTAAAGAAAAATTGATTGTATGAAATATGAATAAAGTACATAGAATCACTTTTGTATACAAATATAATAAACAGTTATTACATAATTATTTCACGCTTAGTTTTAAGTTATTCTTATTTTATATCATTAATGACTTAAATTACACAACTTTATCGCTCATTGTTATACTTTCGACTTCATAATCCACTAGAAGTATTATTCTTATTTTTTATAATACAGGTTTGTTCGTGCAAATAAATATGCAAACAAATACAAACAAACCGAAATATGGGAAAGTCAAAACTTCATGGCACTAAGGAATAGTTTCCACTGGAGTTTTAACTATTTTAATTGCCATAGTAGATTTTTGAATTTTGATTATTTTTTTATAGTCTTTGATGAAGGGTTTAAATATAGCTTCAACTCTGCAAAACTCTTCCAATCATATTTTAGATCCAAACACTAATCTATTATAAGATGAATAATTTCTCAATAATATCATAATGCTCCAATCAATTGACTACTAATTTTCGTCAATTAAGAAAGTTTCGCATTTTTACAGTGAGCATGGCACTGAAAAGTTTTTTGTAGACAATATCCAACCAAATAAGCCAAAGAATTTATTTTTTACCAAGTCTAGACTATGAATGAATATTACTTGAGATATCTCATGAGTTTTTTCATTTTTTAAGGTAAAGGTTTCTTTGTTATATCCAGTTGCTCAGAAGAGCACATCCCTGGTTGAATATCATTTGATAATCACTTGTCCCATTTTATAAAAATTACACTTTTCTAAAATCCAGAATATTTCTGAGTAGAAGTAAAAGGTTTTTCAATAAGAGCGTTCCATTTTCTTTTTTAAATAATTTAAAAGGGTTTGAGATATGAACGAATTTATTTTTTTGTGTGTTGAAGTACATTCAATTACTTCAAAGTATGGAATTGAATTACTCTTGCATGACCACGACGGGCATGCTTGCAGAAGTCCAATCGTTGAACCCAGTTTTATATCACTTTTTCCCTTAAGTCGACCGAAATTGCAGGAATTTCGTATTCAATATTTACTTTGGGCTCCTTTAGTGTTGCTAACTTGTTGGTGTAGAAACGTAGTCTACGTGGCTCCATAGAAAATAGGCCAAAGGCGTCAAATCGCATGATCGAGGCGGCCAATTGACTGGTCCATTTCTTGAAATAACACGTTCACCGGATTTGCTCTTCAATAAATCGATTGTATTGTTTGTTGTGTGGCAAGTAGCACCTTTTTGTTGAAACCACATGCCATTTAAGTCCATACCATTCAATTGGGGCCAAAAATAATCCGTTATCATGGCTATATATCGATTTTTTTTTCGGGATGCAATGGTGTCTCATGAAGAACATGTGTGTTTTTGCCTGGCCAATAGCGCATATCTTGCTTATTAACAGACCCATTGAGCCAAAAAGGAGCTTCGTTCCTGAAGATGATTTTTTTGCCGCAAGCCTCTTAAAGTTGCTCCGACCGAACTTAAATTTTGACAATAAATTTGGATAATTTGTACACTCTGCTCAAGGTTGTACTACTACATGATGATTTATAAGCTATTTGTGAGTTGAAATGAAATAAAAAAAATATGACGTAGTTCGCCGTCCCTAATAAAATGAAAATGCGTCATTCCTATTGAAAAACCCTTTATTATTAATTACCTAAATTGATTACTCTTACTTACTCGTTATATAATCAAATTAGTTATGTCATGTTTTTTTTTAGGTTTAACATTTCATTTTCAACAATCAAACTTTAAAAAATGAGAAAAATTTCCACATTTTTGCTGATTATTCGTGATACATTTTCCCCCTTCATATTATGTTTTATCATCTTTTTGCATAAGGTTTTTCAATTTACAATAAAAATGGATGAGGTTTTAAGAGTTAAAACCATTTATTTGTTGCGTGAAGATAAGTTAAATCAATGAATATTACTCTAAAAAGAAGAGCAGCGTGTAAGAGGAAATAATAATTTAGATTCATGAAATATAATACTAATATTTTTATAGCTACCATTATGATAGAGTAATCGAGTCTTCAAGTAAGTAATGGTTGAGTTGGGTAATCCTATTTTCTAACTGAGTGAAAAAAAAATGTCTCTTGAGGAGACTTGCAATGACGGCCTCCTAGAACAGATCAACTCTTGACTACAACGATTAATTTTAGTGTCAATTAGGAATTGATTTCTATTTTAAAAATAAACTTAAGCCTAGAGTCCATTCCTTTGAATTGTGAATCGTATTAGTTCTAACTTAGATTCTTTATATGCTTGAATATTTCAATTGAACATTAATTAAAAATCTTTTTTTTATAGCATACTTTGTAAAAAAGTAATATAGTAATGTTACTTATTATTCTTTTGATAAAATACTGTCGTTATTTACTATGTTTGTGTTGTAACACTACGGGGAAACAAGGAAAAATTATTAGGGGGCTTTTTTTATTTTGAAATTGATTGAAATGAAAGAACTTAAATGGATTTGCAGATATAAATCCCAAAAATACCAAGGAATGTTAGCCTTAAGTATATCTAAATCATTTTTAAATTGAATAAAAATATTACAATATTTTTTTAAGATCAATCTTTATTACCATTTGTCACATACTTTAACAACTGTTGCAAGTTTTTTGACAATTTTGTTTCATATAACTTTCACCACATTTTGTACCATAATAGCTACACCAACGATAACTATCACGACATATTTTCACATCTAAAGAGAAACATTTAATTCTAGCTCATTTAAAAGGTAAGGACTTATATAAATACCACTGCCGCATTCATATGCTTTATTTAATTTTTGAATATCTAATGATGACATTCCGGCTCTATTTCCCAGGGTTTCTCCTCCACCACGGAGTGGAGTCAAAGTGTCTTCTCCATTTTTTGAAAAACTACAGAAATGTATACATACATTTAGAAATATTATGAGCTTTTGTTCAAAATTTCAAATTAGTATTGTGGCTTACCCATTTCTTGAATAATGCATGACGGATTGGTAATCATAGGGAAGATCAAAAGTCGTGGCTGTTTTTCCATTATAGCAATTACTATGAGGACTTACACTCATCATATTGCACACAGGCATATTTTCTGAAGAACTTCTTGCTCGAGCAAATTGATAATAATACCCGCCGAATGCCTTAATATTATCCCAATTTACTCGTACATATAAATCTCTATCTGGTCTATTTTGTTCATGCATGAATCCAAGAGTATGTAATAATTCGTGAATAATTGTGGACTCACTCTATGATAACCAATGTTAAGTATATAAATATGTATATGGATATAAAATATACTTGATGTAGTATTAAACTCACCATGCAACCTCGTCTGTCCAAATTCACAGTTATATTTCTTCTATCTCGAATATATCCAAGTCCATTTGCAGAGCATCCCCCCAAGTCGTGTCTAATACCTATATAATTTTGTTCTCCGCTGAGAGGAACAAATTTAACACATGAACTTGCTTCAATTTTGTCCATAGCTTGTCGAATTTTGGTCTTTTCACTTGGATTAAACGTAGTTTCAAATATGTAAGGCACTTTCTTGTTTGGCCAGAGATTATTTTCACCAAAGACAAAATTTCTGGACATCATGGCTTCTCTATCATATTTGTCCAGCACCAATTTGCAGGCCTCTATTGAGAATAATTAATAGATATTACGTAATAATAATTAATATTTATATTTGAAAACATAAAAATAAAAATAACTCCAAACCTTGAGCTTGATATGAGTCAATAGTAAGTGAGTAAACACTGAGGAATATAAGATAGGCAATCATTTTTTTAAAAGTCTTGTTTGAATAAATAATATATCATCCTTATATACCCTTTCTCTGTTAATCAAGTGTACTTTTTCTGATCCTTGAAAGCAAGAGGAATAAGTTTGTAAGCAACAACACTTTAATGCTATTTTGTTAAAGAAAAATATCTTTAAGTTTTAGTTATGTTAAAAAAAAAGAAAACCGTTCGCCCATTAAAGAAGCATAAAGTTTATTACATATAGCACTTTCTTAAATATTTTATCAGTGATCTAAACCCCTCTCTTTATGAAGAAATGACTTAAAGTCCATCATTGATATAATAATATTGGTAATAAATACCATTTTTTAAAGTTCCTTGATTAATTATTTAATATAAAAACCATATAATTTTTGTAGAAAGTAGTCCACACTGATGTAAGATTTGTCCAAGAAAGTAGACTTTTCACCCATATCTCTAAATCTCAGTCGATCTTAACACCCATGGAACTGATGAACAAAAGAATATATCTGCTAAAGGATAACCCTGCCAAAGCCTAGGAGACAGTCTGTCCCTAAAAATTTGATGTTGGATATTAAATTTTGATCGTTTTGGCTGTTGAAAATAGCTTTAATCAGATATATTTTATAATTTGTTAGGAAAACGGTTATTTTCATTTAAGTTTTTTTTTTTTCAGTTTAGGACTTTTTTGTTTTTAGTGAGATTCTTGTTAATGATATTTTTTCACGATAATACTTAAGTTTGGTCAATCACTCTGATTTAAAAAAAATACTATCATCGATCCCTTTTTGGATCAGAAAATCAGATGGAAAATATAAATCTAGTTGGAATCTTCCTCTTTCATGTTTATGTCCTCCAGTAAGATCCTTTTCATGGTATGTTGGTTTCTTGAACCATTTTGGATATTTATCTAGAGAGATTTTCCCTGATTACAATTAGATTTTGACCATCTTGAACAACATTGGTACCTTTGTAGTCTTTATATCTGTGTCGGTTGATTCTTTTTGTCACTTTTAAGAATTTTATGGTATTTGATATTTTCCTTACACAACAGAATCTGAAGATAACTTTACCTTTCTCTATTTCGTAAATGTTATATTGTATATATGAGAAAAAAATAATGAAAAAATGTTTGTAAAGTTAATTGAACTATAAGATGAGATCAAAGGAATACGAGAATTATTTTTAATGCAAAAACTCTGCCATTCTAAAATATGGAATGAGTCTTGTAACATTAAAATTTATATTTTCCTACAATTTTAAAAATTAACAATTACCCTAAAATTTCTTTAATTATAAAATACATTCAATAGAATAATTTCAAACTACGAAACTTCTTACTTCCATTCTTTAATCAATTATATACCTTTATTTGGTCCAGTAACATGGTTAAATATGTTAGAGTAAGGTATAGTTTTAGATTGACAGTGTCCTAACATCGAAAAATAATTAAAGGGTTAACAAATTTATGCTATGACTCATGCACAGATGTTATTAGTTCAAATATAATTCAAATTTATCATCATCGATGATTTATTTATTAACTAGCAGATGGTATTTTTCGATAAGTCGTAGTTACTAGCTAAGTTAGTGATTAATTCATGTCGATTGATTAATTTTATTCAATTAATTTTAAAGATGCATCTATACATCATAAAATATGTTTAATAAACATGTACTTCATGATTTAAAAAAACATTATTAATGAAATATGTTTAACATTTTAAACAAATTAATTGACTACTTTCTTTTTACAAGGTTAAAATTACTAAAATTATAAGAAAAATGTGTTAATTATTTAATTCTGTGGTTCCCAACTCCCAGGAAGCTTTGTTAAGGTTCAATTATGATACAGAGCTTTTATTGCGTCAGGTGATACCTAGTCTATATATTTAAAAGAGTCCAAGCACTCATATCTAACCACAAAAGATCCATAAACTGGCAAAGAATGAATGCGTGAACTATTTGTGAGCAAACCAAGAGAATCTGACATGTTTGTGGGTGTTTTGAACATGGAAAAATACCCTGAGATCGTCATCACAGCACTAAAACCCTGTTCTTGTGTCAAGTAGGATTTTCTGAAGTCACAATAATAAAAATAAAACAAGAAAATAGAAAGGAAATAATCGACACACTTATGGTATGATTGTCTCCTATCACTCACTGATGTGACCAATTCGGTTACAGAGAATCATGGATCAGGGCTGCTATTAATTTATTATAATTATCCGATAAAATTTATCTAAAAATAAATTATTATAATTACAATAAATGTGATAATGCATCGACATGTAACTAAAAGATTCGGGACCACTGATCTTATTAAGACATCTCCTTAGATATTTGATCTTTGATCTATATGACAGATAGAAGAATACACATAAATTGAATTATATATCAAACCTTATGGTGATAAAAATAATTACTAGTCTATATAAGATAAATGTAAACCTATTTAATCAAAAATAATTTATGTATTATATCAATATATCATATATTGCGATCATATATATATATATATAGTGTATACAAGTTTTTTTAATTAAAAAAACTATTTAACGCTATTATCATTTCATTTTAATATATCAAAAATACTTAATTATTACTTTTTTAGATGAAACGGTGGGCACTTATATTTTATAATGAGCCATATAGTACTTACCAATTGTTTATTTTTTTACTGAAAACAAAAGTCTACGAGAGAAAACCTAATATGAACTCATCTATGTATCTACACCTCTTACTTTTTTTAAAAGTTATATTACAAATGCTTCATTAACTTTTACATGAACTTGCCTGAGTAGCAGAGGAATAATTTTATGCTCATTGATACAACATACTAGACAACAGAATCGTTTTTGTAGATGTAGATCAATTTTTGAGCATCTTGCCATTATAGCTAAGTATATATATACCTATCTCTATACATACTTTTGTCAAGACATTTACCCTTTTTAGTCATATACGATACATAAATAGGTATAGATGAACGTTAATAATTTATTTCAAGACTTACTTATGTAAATTTTGTACATAGATATGAATATTGTAGATACATCAATGCAAATATGTCTATTCGTTCAATATTTTCTTCTTTAAAAAAATATAAATGTATAGTATCTGTATATATATATTTATCCTAAAATATTGATTATTTGATTGAATACAATTTTTTTACATATAAATAGATACCTATCTAAATATATATATATATATAAATATTATATGAGTATTTTATTTTCAATGACCGTCAATAAAAGTACCATTATACTGAATATTTAATATCCCTACTTATATTTTTTTTTTAAATTATATGTATATGTATGAATATATTATATTGTTTATATCAAAGGCGTTGGAGTAGGAGAAACAAAGGGAGCTTTTGCCCTTCTAATAATGCTAATTTACCCTCTTTTTCTGTTAAAAATTAAAATTAAATGCTATAAATATATGCTTGAAAGCTTTGAATCCAAGTGACAAAACAACGACCAACTAAACAATTGTTGTACAAATTTACTTGCCCTAGGGTTGACTTTTTGTTCACTAGGAGACGCTTAGTGTAGCTAACTACGCAACCTCCCTAAACTTAGTACTTCAATTCAAACCAGGTGAATTCTGGGAAGGGAAGACAAATATAAATATATATATATATACTTTTAAAGCGACATCTTGCAGATGTAATTAAGTCTCATGGAGAAGAAAAATTTTCCAAGCTAATTAACACGTTTCGCCACTTTGTTTTATAGCTTTGCTATGCTCCTTCTGGATGTAATCTGGCCCTCCTCTAAGGTGTTAGACCGTCTGACCCTCCTGCAGTGCATAGATATTTATTGTACCGGAAATTTGTTACCAAATTCATATTGATAGAGTATAGCAAGAGTGTTGATCAGGAGTTGTTGAAACAAAAGGAATCTTTAAAAATATATATATGTATATATTTGTTGATGTTTTTTTTGTCAAAAGTCTCCAGAAACTCTTCTTAATTGTCAAATGATTTGAGTTTATATATAGTAGTAATAAAAAGATAAAATATACAACAATAAAAAATTAATTAAATTAAAAAAAAAAGATAAAAATTCCCATTATAAACCATGCCTAAACTGCCTAAAAAGGCCCACACATCTTTCTTTGACAAGACTCTGGATATTCTAAAGCACAAATTGCCCTTTATATAAATTTCGTTCTTACCTTATTTTAGTCATAAACTTAATACTTAAACCCATTTTTATGTTCAAAGTATAATAGATACGTACAAAATGTGCATTTATTTAGAGTAAATGTACCTCATCAAACTAAGTTATCAAACTTTTTTTCTCAACTTGTTCGTCGATCATAATTATCCATGTTTTTACGTGCATCCATTTTTATAAACGAAGTCATTAAATTCGTTCTTTCTCAATCAATGACACGGTTTTTTTTTCACATGATATGATATTTATTCTATTTCTCAACTTTTTCTCTACAAAAAAGGAAAAAATGCTCAAAATGAGTTTGTATAATCAACCAACAATTATATCCATTAATATTAGTATACTGAAAATTCCTTATCAAAATTATTTTTTATAAACATTTTTCCTCACTTCTCTCTACCTTTCCTTTTAAAAATAAAAAAATGAAAAAAGACACTACATTACATATATGTTTATCACGATCATATACCAATGTAATAATCAACTCCTATAATTTTTTTTAGTCAGGTGTTGATTTTCTACTTTTTATACCCCTCTTTAGTAATCTGAACATTGTTTGGGTTAACACACAAATTAGCTGTTGTGAAGCTGAGAACCATTCCTTACTTTTATATGAAGAATAGTACCACAGTTGCTTGGGACGAAATATCTAAGTACTATCTGATTTAAGGCCTTTCCTCCCCCTCTCTTTTTGAAGGAAAGGTTAGGAGCTGAAATAAAAATTGCTATATGCTATATGATAGTCAGTCAATTATGTCACTCGTCTAGAATGTCTTGGAACTATCGTCGAAACTCTAAACATTTTCATATCCATTATAGCTGATCGAGGATTTTAAG